>PVKC010004303.1:0-36067 GCA_004027635.1 Crocidura indochinensis | reverse complement strand
TCTCTCTGTCTCTGTGTCTCTCAATGCTGCCCCCTGAAGAGGCTTCAAGCTGGCGGGGCGGGCGGGTCTCTCTCTGTCTCTTCTCTCTCTCTCTCTCTCTCTCTCTCTCTCTCTCTCTCTCTCTCTCTCTCTCTCTCTCTCTCTCTCTCTCCCCTTCCTCTCTCTGTCTCTGTGTCTCTCAATTCTGCTGCCTGAAGAGGCTTCAAGCTTGTGGGGCGGGTGGGTCTCTGTCTCTCTTGTGTCTCTCTTTCTCTCTGTCTCTCTCTCTCCCCTTACTCTCTGTCTCTGTCTCTCTCAGTGCTGCTGCCTGAGGAGGCATCAAGCTGGCGGGGCAGGCGGGTCTCTCCCGTGTCTCTCTGTCTCTGTCTCTCCATGCTGCTGCCTGAGGAGGCTTCTAGCTGATGGGTGGGCCTCTTCTCTCTCTCTCTCTCTCTCTCTCTCTCTCTCTCTCCCTCTCCCCTTCCTCTCTCTGTCTCTCTATGTCTCTGTCTCTCTCAATGCTGCTAAGCAGCCTGAAGAGGCTTCAAGCTGGTGGGGCAGGCGGGTCTCTGTCTCTCTCGTGTCTCTCTGTCTCCCCTTCCTCTCTCTGTCTCTCTGTCTCTTTCTCTCCCCTTCCTCTCCCTGTCTTTCTATGTCTCTGTCTCTCTCAGTGCTGCTGCCTGAGGAGGCGTCAAGCTGGCAGGTCTCTCTATCTCTATCTCTGTCTCTGTCTCTTTCAGTGCTACAGCCTGAGGAAGCTTCAAGCTGGCAGGGTGGATCTCTGTCTCTCTCTCTCTCTCTCCTCTTCTCTCTCTGTCTCTGTCTCTCTCAGTGCTGCTGCCTGAGGAGGCGTCAAGCTGGCGGGTCTCTGTCTCTCTGTCTCTGTCTGTTTGTCTGTCTGTCTCATTGTGCCAGGCGTGTTGGGTGTGAACGGCGAGGCGGGCATAGACGTGGTGGTTGCCATGGGTGGGTGCGAGTGACGTGGCCAGGTAACACTGTGGTCTCAGGTTGTGCCAGGTAGGGTGCAACACGCCCATGTCATGCGGGCAGGTTCATTAACTGCTGTGCCAGGTGGGGTGTGCCCAGTGCACGCGACACCCGAGTTAGGTGGGATATACTAGGTATTAGGGGCCACTCTGTGGGCCGGACACTGGTGTGTTGCTATGTTCAGTGTGGTCTATGATCCACAGTTGTGGGCATGACATGGGTGTTGTATATGGTGGGCCAGGTAGGGTGTATACTCTGAGGGCACTGGTGTTGTGTGCAACATGGGCACGATACTGGTGTTGCAGACTGTGTCTGTGGTGTGTTTTGGGGGTTCTTGATGTGGTGTCATGTCCTGGGTACTCTGTAGGACTTGCGTGTCTGGTGCTTGGTGTGCGCTTGTTGTCGGGAATCATGTAGTGTCCACAGTGCCCCTGTCATTTCCAAGGAGTGCAGCAAATGCTGCATGTCTAGTGCTACGTGGTGTAAGCATGATATCTTGATGTGTTGTGCCTGGATGTCTGCGGTGCCTAGTGTCAATTGCCACGTCTCTGAGGTGCCCCAGAGTACATGTGTGCATGTGTCAGTGTGCATATGTGTCTGTGCCTCATCTGTCAGCTCAAAATTGGTGCCTTGTAGCCTGTTTATAATAATAAACCTTTCCTGAAGGTTGAGGAAGCACATATGACTCTGAAGTTTAGATACGTGTGTCTGTCTCATTCAGGGGTCACTGTTCTTCATTAAACCCACTCCCAAATGGTAACATATTTAAAAATATGTTGAATGGGGCTGGCACAATAGTTTGGGGTTGGTGTAAATGGTGCTTGACTTGCACACAGATGACTTAGGTTTAAGCCCTGGCATCCCATACGGACACATGAGCTCTGCCACAGTGATGTTTGAGCACAGAGCTAGTAGTAAGTCCTGAGTATGACTGGGTGTGGCCCCAAACATATGTGTACCTGTATGTATGTGTGTACACACGTATCACATTAAGAGACTGAAAAAATGGCTCAATGGTCTGAGCCCGTACTTTGCTCCAGAAGTCTGTGTTGCATCCCCAGAACGACATTGTTCCAACCAGCATCAGTGGTAGCCACTAAGAAATGTTGGGTGTGGCCCCCAGAAAAAATAAAATAAGACAATAACAAAATCCTTTTTTTTTTTTAATGTGAAAGATGTAGCTATTATAGTAATAAAGAGAAGTTGGGCTGGAGCACTGGTACCACTTTTGCTTTGGTTGTTTGCCTTGCATGCATCCGACCCAGGTGGATGCCCAGCATCCTCTATGGTCCCCCAAGTATGTGCACAGAGTCAAAAAGATAACCCCTGAGTGTGACCCAAAACTGAGAGAGAGAGAGAGAAAGAGAGACAGAGACAGAGAGAGAGACAGAGAGGGAGAGAGATGCACAACCTTAAAGGTCGATCTGGTTTGCAGGATCACCAGATTTTTTTTTCGAATTTTAATTTGTACAAGCAGATATAAAAATATGAATTTTATTTAGAGAGTTGTTTGCCTGTTTCTGCAATGGCTATTGTTATTATTTTATTGATTATTTTTCCACATCAGGGTGGAAAACAAAGGATTCAAAGATAGAGTGTGATTATATCATAGGTTATTCTTGCTTAACTCTACTTGTGATTAACAGGATTGTGTTCATTTTTTGGGAGGGTGTTAAACCTGGCAAGTTCAGGGGATATTCCCTTCTTAGTTCTCAGGGATAGCTTTTAGAGATAATTAGGGGTCTATGTCAGTGCTTTTCAATTATTTTCTGTCATGCCCCCCCCCAGGAAGAAAAAAATGTTCGCAACCCCCATGCCACTGTAAATAGTACCTTTATTAAAAAAAACTTTAATCTGCAAAACAAAAATATATAAAATAAGTTGAGCTGATTTTTTAATCAGAGATGATGTCTGGATTAATGTCTACAATGAGCACATTTTGCAGTGCATAGCTTTTTGAAGGGGGGTTTGAAGCAGGACACAGCAACTCTCAGCTCCAGAGACATACAGAGACATAAACACAGGGCTTAGCGTGTTTTGACAGTGTTTACCGAGGTCAAATGCGTCTCCCCTTACAGAGCCTTGAGCCTCCTCTGGGGGGCGCGCCCCACTATTTGAGAACCACTTGTCTATGTGGTGCTGGGGATCAAAGCCAAACCTCCCAAAGAACAAAACATACACTTGGTCCTTGGAACTGTCTTCCCAGCCTTACAGAGGATTTCTATATATTACATGATTTTTCCCTCCATAGATATTGTTCATATGAATATAGCTTCTTTAACATTTTATAAACTGGGTAGTTTTCACACTTACTTATAGTGTATATAAATAAACATGCTTGTTTTTACCAGGAAAAATAAAATATTAAAAATTTAATTCCTGGGCCCGGAGAGATAGCATAGAGGTAGGGTGTTTGCCTTGCATGCAGAAGGACTGTGGTTTGAATCCCGGCATCCTATATGGTCCCCCGAGCCTGCCAGGAGCGATTTTTGAGAGTAGAGCCAGGTGTGACCCAAAAACAAAAAAAAAGAGAGAAAAAATTAACTCCTTAGGTATTTCTAGGATGTCATTACTGCATTGGTATTTGGCATGTTTCAGCAAATTGATTATTTATTTGAACCCTGACCTCTTTTCCTTTGAAGAAAGTCATGGTAAATACCACACTTTTACCCTTTGGTATAATAATTTAATCAAGTCACTATGGAAGCTAAATAAGAATCTTAACATTTGTAGGAGCTTCAGACACTGACCTGACATTGCTAAAAACCCTAAATCTCTACTGTAAGAATATTTTTATTTAGCTTGATTTTTTAAATTGGGCCACTGAATTGCAAAAATAAACAAAAATTGCAAAGATAAAAAAAAGAATATTTGTGATTAAGTTTCAGGCATACCGTGTTGCACTACAAATCTGTTCTCCAGTATCCAGTATCCACGAGCCTCCACTATGAATGATTTTTAGTAGGTTCTATTCAAATTTTTATTGAAAATTTTAGAACAAACGGCATAACTTTTTAACCCACTGGAACTCATTTAAAAAAATATGTTGGGGCCGGAGAGCTAGCACAGCAGTAGGGCATTTGCTTTGCACACAGCCAATCCAGGACGGACGGTGGTTCAAATCCCTGCATCCCACATGGTTCCCTGTGCCTGCCAGGGGTGATTTCTGAGTGCAAAGCCAGGAGTAACCCCTGAGTACCTGGGTGTGACCCCAAACCAAAAAAAAAAAAAATGCTGTCTTCAACTTAACT
This sequence comes from Crocidura indochinensis, assembly GCA_004027635.1. Classification (NCBI taxonomy): domain Eukaryota; kingdom Metazoa; phylum Chordata; class Mammalia; order Eulipotyphla; family Soricidae; genus Crocidura; species Crocidura indochinensis. Next base: position 31,850 of record PVKC010004303.1, on the reverse strand, counting down.
TTCATGTTTTAAAAACAATTTATAACAGTGATTTAAGAAGTTGTTCAATATACTTATTTCACTCATTGACTGTTCATTCATACACCTGTGTGACCTTCCTTTCCATTGTCCCCAATTTTCCACCCACTACCCTAGTCTGCCCCCTTGCAGAAACAAAGATACTTCATATTGTTTGTCACAATGGAAAGGCAAATAGAATTATCAAAACTTAGATCAATAAGTGCCAATTTGAAAAAAACTTTATATCAATCTCTTCGTGGTGTTATTAAAGTTAGTGTCTAAGGATTTACATGTTTGGTGCTGATAAAACCTCTTGTATTACTCTTTAGGCTCATTGAGCTCTGTAGATTTCTGTGTTAACTTTTCTGTCAGATTTCCTGTGATACTGCTGGACTGACACTACTACGATATTTTTTTTTTGTTTTTTTTTTGGGGGGGGGCCACACCCAGTGACGCTCAGGGCTTACTCCTGGCTATTCGCTCAGAAGTTGCTCCTGGCAGGCACGGGGGACCATCTGGGGAACCGGGGGATCGAACCGAGGTCCGTCCTAGGTTAGCACAGGCACTTTAGGGTATTCCATGCCACTCGGTCCAGAATCTATAGAACTGAAACGAATTGACTTGGCACTTTGATAGGGTTAAGCTGAGTTGTTTCTGGGCTGCTGTGGTTTCAAGCAGAGAGCGGGGTGCAGATTTGTGTGTATGTTGTTTGGGGTCATATCTTGTGATGTTCATTGCTTACTACTGTCTCTTTGTTCAGGGATCACTTCTGGTGGGGCTTGATTGATCATTTGGTTACTGAACATCTAGCCCAGTTTGGTTGCATGGAAGGAACTGTTCTATCTTGTTTCTCTGGTGTCTTATTTTTAAAACTGCTTTTTACTGCTCTGCAGTTGAATTCTGTAGAGAACATATCTTTACCTCTAAGAAAATATGTATCTGGAAAAAGAGTAAGGTGCAGAGCTGGAGCGATAGCACAGCAGTAGGGTGATTTGTCTTGCACACAGCCAGCCTGAGACCAACCTGGTTCAGTCCCCGGTAACCCAGTGTTCCTCTGAGCTTGCCAGGAGTAATTTCTGAGTGCCGAGCCAGGAGTAAGACTGTTAGTAACCTAAAGAGTAAATGAACAGGAATTGAGGAGACATGGTTAGGGAGATAAAACCTGTTCAGGACCTTCCCACCACAAACTGCCAGCAGGCATTGATACCAGCAGGCTGACAACCCAGCAGTGAAAATGAAACTGAAAACCATTTCTCCCTGAAACCCGAGGTCTTTATGGGAAGAGAAAGACCACACCCTAGGGTGGAGAAGAGGTAGGGTAAGGGACCAATCCAGAGGCACTTCTATCCGTGACAGACATCAGCAAAGAAGAATTATCCTGAATAGAATGAAAACCAGTTACCCCAGCAGTGCTTACCTTAGTTTCTTTATTTGAAAATCAAGGGTGATGAAATTGTATCTACTCTACCTCTTTTGCTGGTACTTTTTGGGGGATTCACATCCGTCGGTAATCTGGTTACTTTTGGCTCTTTACTCAGGAATCACTCCTGGCAGTGCTTTGGACCATATACAGGATGCTGGGGATTGAACCCCGGTCGGCTGCGTACAAGGCAGATACCTTACTCGCTGTAATGTCTTCAGCCCTACCTCCCCATTTTTAAGTCAAACTGATGTCAGTGCTAATTCAATTCAGTTGGGGCAAATCCATCTCAGGGTCATTCATAATAGTTAATCTTATTGTGCAAAGGAATGAAGATCTGACATAGTTTGGCTTGCTCACATATGCCTTGCTCTTTCTAGCATAGCATGCTTTCAATTTTTTTTATTAATTTAGAAGAATAGAAAAAAGATTTGTAAATTAACGCTGTTTGCTTAAGGGACTTTTATTTTGGCATCACACCTAGCAGTGCTCAGAGAATGTTAAGGATCTTTCTATCATTTCTTTTAAAAGATCTTTTTAGTGTAGTTAAATATACAGAAAGCAAAAGAGTTGTTATCTTTAACTCTTGTAACTATATTTTTGTGTAAACATTACTGTAGTCATCTACTCCATAACTCTTTGTTTTGGTACCAAACCTGATGGTAATAGGATCATTTCCTGGCTCAGTGCCCAAGATAAACACGTTTGATGCTGAGGGTCTAACTCATGGCTCCTACGTGCAAAGCATACATAAGGGTCTAACTCATGGCTCCTACGTGCAAAGCATACATTCTAGCCCATTGAAGTTGCTCTTTGGCCATCCATAACTCTTTTCTAAAGACAATATATTTTGAATGTTACACTGCACTCTTTTATGTTAGTTGAAAATATGTTGCTGAAAACGAAGCATTTTGTACACTGATACTTAAGTATAATGACTTTTGTTTGAAATGTTTTCCTACTTTAAGTCACTTCGTAGTATGATCATATTAAAATATATATTCTTCTGACAGGTGCAATATGTTTTAATGTCTTGTTTACTCATTAAACACTATTATTTATTGACACTGACTAGGTAGTTCAGTCACTGGAGCAATGAAGTGTAACCAGAGAGCCGATAGGAGCTGTGGAGCATGCAAGTAAGTTGAGGTAGATTGTGTTACACCTAAGATTACTTTTGTTTGTGTTTTGGGTCCACATCTAGAGGTTTACAGGGCTTGGTCCTGAGTTCAGGGATAACATGGGAGCCCCTCTGGGATGACAGGGGGAAAACCTGTCATTACTTTTGATTACTAAAGTAATTTTAAATCTTTTTTTTTCTGACCTAAATCTTCTTTAGATATATATAATCTGAACACTATTTCTGTTTTAAGGCCACAACCTACGGTACACAGCTTATTTCTACCTCTGTGCTCAGGGCCTCTCCCTATGATGCTTAGATAATCATGATAGTGCTGGGGACAAAACTAGACCTCAAGCAAGCCACATACTCTGCCTCTTGAGCTATATTTCTGGATCTCATGTAAACATTGAAAAGAGAGTTAGATCCACTTAGATTTAAAATATTTAGTTTAATTTGCTTGTATATTAAGTAAATTTAAAATAAAATTTTAGGGGGGGCAAAGAGATAGCACAATAAGGCACTGTACTATCAGCCAAACTGGGTTCAATCCCTAGCACTTCATATGATTCCCCAAACCATCCAGGAGTAAGCCCCAAGCACCAATGGGTCTGCCACCCTCCCCCCAAAAAAAGACCCGATTAGGAGATAACTCAAAGATGTGTCCTCAACCCTTGCCCTCTAAAGGCCTCCCCCCAATCTAAAGAAATTGCCCTAATTCAGGCATTTGTGATATAAACACAGGGAAAGACATATTTAGAAAATGGCCTTTTCTTGGGGCCAGAGAGGTAGAGTGCAATGGGTAGAGTGCTTGCCTTGCATGCAGCTGACCAGGATTCAATCCCTGGCACTCAACTTTGACCAGCAGTGATTCCTAAGCACAGAGCCAGGAGTAAACAAACCCTAAGCAGAGGCTCTCTCCAAAAAACAAATGGATTTCTATTAATATCACACTTAAAAAATGCCATTCACAATTTGCATAAAATAATACTTTTTTTTAAAATCAGGAGTGCACTGTGATTTATAGAAAGGGAATCTGTTGTTAAAACTTTCTTTATTTGGTGGCCATACCTGGTGATGCTCAGGGCCTACTCCTGGCTCTGTGTTCAGGAATCATTCCTGGCAGAGCTCAGGGGCCATATGGGAATGACTGCATGCTAGACAAGCATTCTACTTTCTATACAATCTCTGTAGCCCCTGTAAAAACTTGTGATTGTGTGTGCGTGTGTTGCTCACACATGTAAAGCACTGCAACACAATTTTTTTAAGAAGTTGAAATTTCTGAGTTCTTACTTTAAGAAGCAGTTCAAGTACTCCATTTACTCCTTAGAACAGAGAATAAGGGAAGTATTATTTCAGTATGCAGATATGATAAATTATAATAATCTGTACAACTATGCATTATGCAACTTAGAAGAAGGAATGGACACCGTGGGTTGTTACTAGTGTCTGAGACACCCAGAGTATGTGATTAAATAGGTGTTTTAGTTCAAGTGTCTGATGACCAAGCCTAAACTATTTGATTGGTGTCTTACTAAACCTACCAATTTTTTGGCCCTATGTATGTCTTTTTCTCCCAAGTACACATTTATAAGTATCTTAACAGTAAAGACCAATAAAAGGAGTGAAAAATATGCTCATTGTTATTACAAAAGTAGGAAAGAGAAAGCAAAAGAACTTAGAAACCTCTTCATAATTAGAATGCGCCATGTATAGTCTAGTTAATTCCAAATTCACTGGTAATAGCAGCTAGCAATCTAAGAACAAGCATCAATAATTGCCTCATTTTCTGGCTGTCACTATTGGCAACTTCCACCATAAAGATAACTTGATGCAGGGTGGGTGCATGTGTGGGTAGGTGGATGACTATAATTTTTGTTTTAATACTAATGTATAGAGGGAAGTATTTTAAAATATTCAGAATTATCTTCAACTCTAAATAGCGTTCCAACAAAAAACTTCCCCTACTGGATAAATTCAGAGTATATTAAATTTGCCAACTTACTGAAAGTTGCTGTAAGTGCTAAGGATTTAGATTTCAGTACATGTTTGCAATATTCTGAGATAAAATGATACAAGAAATGAATATTGAACAGAGAAGTAAATGGACTAATTTGTAACTTTTGCAGGCTCATAGTCCTTAGCATCCCAAAGCTTCATAGCAGGAATTTGCAATGGATAACAAATGTGGTTTCTCATTTAAGAGTTTAAATTTAATTGATTCAATTTTGGTTTATGGACTATGCTTGGCAGTGTTCAGGGCTTGCTCCTGGCTCTGCACTCAGGAATTCCTCCTGGTGGAGCTCAGGGGACCATATAGGATGCCAGGGATCGAACCTGGGTCAAATGTGTGGCAGGCAAACACCCTCCCTGCCGTAGTGTCACTCCAGCTCCTTACCTACTTCTTTTCTATCTCAGACATGAACAAGCACTTCCTTCCTTCCTTCCTTCCTTCCTTCCTTCCTTCCTTCCTTCCTTCCTTCCTTCCTACCCTCCCTCTCTCCTTTTTTTTCTCTTTTGTTTAGTTTGTTTGGTCACATCTGATAGTACTCAGGACTTATTCCTGGTACTGTACAAGGAGTCAGTCACTCCTAGCAGATTCATGGGACCATTGTGCCAGGGGTTGATCCTGGATTGGCCACATACAAGGCAAGAACCCTGTCCTCTAGTATCTTTTTGGCTTCTTTTTCTTTCTCCTTCCTTTCTTAAATTTAGACATGTGATTTAGCATAGCTATTCACAAAGATTTTCAGGCTTCAATGTTTCCGTCTCCAGCCTTACCACACTAGATCCCTTTCCCTCTACCACTCACCCCAAATTGCTTTCCATCCCCTGTCCACCCTCATCCTTACTCCTTGACAGAGAATTTGGGGCCATGCCCATCTGTGCTCAGGGCTTACTCCTGGCTGGGGATCACTCCTGTAGGTCTCAGGGCACAATATGGGGAACCAGGATCGAACCTGGCCTGGCTGCATGCAAGGCAGGTGCCTTACCTGTTGTACTATTTCTCCGGCCCACTATTGATAATCTTAACTGACTTTGGTAACAGTTCATTTTGTAATCTATACTTTTTTCTTATGTTTCTTCTACATTCTTACAGCTAAAGAAGTAAACAGGTCATGGCACGTTTAACAAAAAGACGACAGGCGGATACAAAAGCTATCCAACATCTTTGGGCAGCCATCGAGATCATTCGGAACCAGAAGCAAATTGCCAACATAGATCGTATTACAAAGTAAGTGATTGCAAACAGAAAAATTTATAAAAATTTAAAAATTTCATCTGACTCTGGGAAAGAGGTTAAAAAGTAACAAATTCAGATGCCAGTTGGGGGGGGTATTAAATATTATGCTTAGCAAATTTTTGCATATTTAGTATTATAAAGTACCAGTAATTTGTTGCCTGTAGAAATATACAGTTAAAAAATCAGGGGCCAAAGAGATAGCACAACAGTGTTTGCCTTGCAAGCAGCCAATCCAGGACGTAAGGTGGTTGGTTCAAATCCCGGTGTCCCAAATGGCCCCCTGTGCCTGCCAGGAGCTATTTCTGAGCAGATAGCCAGGAGTAACCCCTGAGCACTGCCGAGTGTGGCCCAAAAACCAAAATAAAATAAAATAAAAATCAAACAAGAACATATCCAAGAAACTTATGTGTTAGACGTGTTATAATAAGTATTACGTAGGGGAAATGTTTGTGAACTAGTTTAATAGATTTTTAGTTGCCAGTTTTGTTTGAACTCTTAGAAATCATAAGTCTTTTATTAAGTCTCATAATCACTTGTGTAAGGACAAACATGGCTAATATAATAAATGACATTTATTAGTATTCTAAATAAGAACTTTTAAAAAAATTTTCTTTCCTCTATAAGAAAGTAATTCATTCCAGTTTTTACTGCTGTTTATCTTGGTAGACTACTTATCAGGGTAGAAAGGAATCAGTCCACTCGGTGAATGCTCTTTAAATGCTTGCTAATTATAGGTTGTTTTAAAGAGAACTTGTTTTTTGTCTTTCTTGTTAAATTTGTTTCTTTGAGGATTTTTAAGAAAATGTGACTAAAACCAATAACTTTTAAATATTTGGTTTGTTGTTTTTTAATTTAGACAAATTTTTAGTCATTCTTCTGAAACTCTGAGATACTGTTTCTAGAAATAGAAAAACAGAAGATTTACAGAAGCTTTTAAAACTAAAGTGCTGGGCTGGAGAGAGAGTACAGCAGGCAGCAAGGCTACCTGGCAAGTGGCTGACCCAGGTTTGATCCGAAATGGCATCATGGCCAGGAGTGATCCCTGAGCAGAGCCAAGGATAAGCTTTGAGTAGTCAACCCACCACTACCACGCCCCCTCCCAAAAGGCCCCCTTCAAAAAAAGCTTATTTTTGCCATTGTTTGTTATATAAAATAATTGAGAGCCATATATTTTGTCCCATATTTGTAATTTGGTATAGAAGGCTACCAGGATTACTAGAGTGAAGGGAAAGTAGTGAAAGAAAAGGGTAATGTTATATGTTGCTTTCATCCATTGTAATCTTAGAATAGTTTAAAGTTCTCCCTGGGCAATTCCTAGATCTACAGGTAAACAAAAAAATATATAACAACCATAAGGGAAATTATAATTAAAATTCATTGAATAATTTCAAATTCTGTATGTCTTTTTTTTTAGTGTCCATCTGGAGTATAATCAACATATAAAGACATTTAAAGTAAAAATTTGTGGTCTAGGAACAGATTAATATATGGTGAGACAATATTGACATAAAACAGTTTTTAAGAACCTCCAGAAAAAGAGCTGTGATTGTTTCATGCTGGATTTTTTTTTTTTTAATGTGGAAATAAGGTTTCTAAAAAATGTTATCTTTTAAGTTGAAGTCACTCAGTTATTTTGATCAGTTGAATTTTTTTTTTTTGGGGGGTGTGGGATATGTGGTGCCTTCTCTTAACATACTGGGGCATTCTCGGACCATGTGTCGCCAGGCCTGACACTATATACCTTTCACTTGGATGTAGTGCTTTTCAGATGGGTTCCTCTTGCAGAGTGAGTACTGGTGTGTACATGATCTGATGTTGTGTGTGTGTGCATGTGAACCTAGGTTGAGACAGTTGTTCAGTTGCAGTCAGGAATAGAAGTGGTTGAGGGGAGAGTACACCATCTCACAGTGTTACACAATTGGGTTGCTGATAAGCATTTTCTTTTTCAATCTAAGCCTTACGTGCCAAGGGCTTTTTCATGTCTTAAGATCCATAAATCTTAAGATAAACATGAGATGATTTATTTGTTTAGTATCGGTAAATGGAGTTTGTCTTAACATCTTTTATCAGAACAGGTCTATGAAAATCACAGGGTAAGTGTTTAATAATGGTTCCCAATTCCTTCTGCTTTACCTCATCCATGGTAGAGAAGTATATTGCACCTTTCCATCACATTGGCTCCTCTCCTTGGCAAACCTATATGTATTTCCTAAAATCAGTCACAATTGTTCTTTCTTTTCCATGAAAGACTATCACATAGCCTGGTGCCTGGCTTATTGGGTATTTTTTAGCTTCTCCATCATTAGCCTTGCCCCAGGGTTAGACCAGAGTAGAAAGTCAGATCTTTTGCTTAAAAACAGACTATTTCTTGCCTGGGTTGATGGTGTAGTGGATTGGACATGTTCCTTGCATGCTGCCAATCGAGATTCAATCCGTGGCATCCTATTTGATTCCTGAACCTCACCATCAGTAATTCCTTTGTACAGTTAGAAGTGAGCCCTGAGCAATGCCAGGTGTGGTCCAAAAACCCCAAAAGTAAATAAAACAGTATTTCTTTTTGAAGTTCGAAATAAGCAAGTACTTTAGCTGAATTGGGGCCAGAGTAATAGTACAGTGGGTACAGTACTTGCCTTGCATACAGCCTACCTGGGTTTGATCCGGCATCCCATATGGTCCCCCAAACTTGCCAGGGGTGATTTCTGAGTGCAGAGCCAGGAGTAACCCCTGAGCACCACCAGGTGTGGCCCGAAAACAAAAATAACAGCATAAAAAAGAACTAGTTGAATTATTTATTAAGACTTAGATTAATTTCAAATCATAGCAAATCTGACCAAAGTGATATCCTTTTTTATTTGTATATTTATATTTTGGCCATATCAACAAACAACTGCCATTAGTTGCCATGTCTATATCTTATATAACCAGGACTTATTTTATAATTGGAAGTATGTATTTTCTGGCCACCTTCACTCATTTTACTCATTCCAACTCACTTTCTGGTAGCCACCAATCTGTTCTCTATGTCTCTTTGAGTTTGTATGTGTGGTGTTTTTCTGTATGTGGCAAGAATAATTAAACCCCAGGGCTTTGTATATACAAGGGATAGCCACATTCCCAGTCGCTGGGTTTGTTTATGTAGATTCCACAAAGAAGTGAGCTCACACCATATTTGTCTTCCGAACTTAGTTCTCTGAGCAGAATGCTTCACTTCTTTCCCTGTCATCTCCAGTGGCAAGATTCCCTTTCATTTCTATGGCTTTTTCATTGGCTAGTTATAGAGACCATGTTTTCTCTATCCCTTTCTGCAACAAGGACTCTTGGATGGAGTCCATGTCTTAGCTGCTGTGAATGCTGCTGCTGCAGTGAACATGAGGTACAGATAACTTTTTGAGGCATAAAATTTCTTCTGACAGATATTCCACAGTGGAGCTCTACTGTTAATTTTGTGAACAAACTTAAAATTATTTTCCATGGTAGCTGCACCATTTGTAGATTCTAAAGTAAATTAATTGGAATACGTTTTCTAGTTCATGACTGTCAGAAATAGTTTGTGTGCAAGCTTTGTAATGAAAGGTCAGTTTGGTAGGTTTGTTTTTTTTTCCAAGCACTACAAAATAAAAGGAAGGAGGGAGAGAGGGAAGGTGGGAGGGGGGAAGAAAGGGAAAGGGAAAGAAGAGAGTCCAGGAGATAATTCAGTGGACTGTGTATGACTTTGAATGTGGAGTTTGAAATTAAAGCAGGTTTCAATAAAGCATGCACACTAGCTCTTTGAGCTAATCCTTTTTACCCCCTTTCCACCTCTTCTTCCACATGTATGTCTTTTATATTGTTACTGTCCCTCCACCAAGTCTACTTCCACCTCCATGACCTTCTCTTCCTTTAAGTCAGAATGAAAGTATGTTGAAAGATCAGTTTGACTGAACAGAAAATCTTCAGCTTACATATTTTTCTCTTTGAGGCCAATACATTTTGTCTTACAGCATTATTGTCCAAAAAATGGTTGAAACTTGATCTTCATCCATTTCTCTTTTTGCCTAGATTTCCCTGAGATTCTTTTTATCTTTCCTTTTAAAAATATCTAATACTTTAACATTTCAACATTGTTCATAAGTTGTTTTCCTTGGATATACAGTACTTAAGGTATATTTTCAAACCTTGACATTTTCACTTTGAATATTACAGTGGTCTAGTAGTCTGGAGCTCAAAGGACTAACTAAGCTCTTGCTTTGCAGCAGAGTAAGGCATGGGTTCAGTCCCTGGTTACAGGGAACCTCTTTGAACAGCATTGGAAGTGATTCCCCCCCACCCCCCGGCCAAAAAAAAAAACGTGTTGTAGATATCATTATATACTTGTACTCTTCTTTTACAATATTTTAGGGGTATTTTAAAGAACAGATTTTTGTTTTGCTTTGGTTTGGAGGCCCGACCTGGCTGTGTTCAGGGCTTACTTCTGATTCCGTGCTCAGGGATCACTCATGGAGCATAAGCTATGCTTGGAGTTGAACCAAGTTCTGCATACAAATTTAGTGCTTTACCCCTGGCTCCCTAAAGAACAATATTAGATTTATAATGAAATTGAGAGGAAGATACAGAGTTCCTGTGTACTACATCTCTGCTTCCACACATTTCACAGACTCTCCCCAGTATCAATATCTTCACCAAATGGTGATTTATTCTAAATAATCATTTGTTCTTCATCATCACCCTCTATAATTTATCTTAGGGCTCGCTCTGGGTTTTTGTGTGTCTCTATATTTAGACAGGCTCAGGGGCCACTCCAGGCAGTGCTTGGAGGACCAGATGTGGTTCCAGGAATTTGAACCAGGGTCAGCTACATATAAGGGACCTCCTGGACTGTCCTGCTCCTTTGATAATTCTTACAGTAATTCTGCATGAGAGATTTGGGAAAGATTAAAATCTATGTAATTTCCTCTAAATTCTTAGTTTCTGTCTTATGATTTTTTTTTTGTTTGTTTATTTTTGGGTCACACTCAACAGCGCTCAGGGGTTGTTACTCCTGGCTCTATGCTCAGAAATCACTCCTGGCAGGCTTGGGGAACCATATGGGATGCCGCAATTAGAACCACCGTCCTTCTGTATGCAAGGCAAACGCCTTATCTCCCCCCCCCCCTTTTTTAGGGGGAAAAAGTATAGTTGTTAGAGATACTGGGTCTTTACTGGAATCCCAAGCAGAGTTAAAAGCAATTTAAGTCCTTCCAAGTACAGACATATCTAAGAACATTATGTTTATATATAGACTAAATCTGTCAGACTGTGTAACAGTATCATCTTCAAACTACAAGTGGTTGAGCATGTGCTTAATATGTATGTAGACCTTATTTTTTATCTTTAAGTTGCTATAATTTCAGGATCTTCGAAGTTAGTTCAAAGGACTGAAGCACAGGCCTTATATGTGGGTGGTACCAGTTCAACACCGGGTACTATGTTGTTCCCTAATGGCCTTTTGCCCAAATTTTTTGCATAAGAAGAGAATTCAGATGAGATCCTCAAAGTTAAATGAAAAGTAGGGAATAATAACCTTATCTCTGTAACAAAACAGAATTTCTCTGTATTGCAAATGTTTCTTCCATCGAACTTTCAAGGTCACAATAGTATTGTCAAGTATTGTCTTGTTCTATCTTATAGGAAAGAGGCCTGAGTCATTCCTTTCTTCTGTCCCTCTCTCTTTACATATACTTAAAAAAAAAAAAAGCTGCGATATTATGTTTAAAGCTAGTCTCACTGCTGTTGAGACTAATAGAATGTATCAGTATCTAAAGACAACTGAAAGGCTGGGGAAAACTGGATTCTAGTATTTTAGAATCAAAGGTATTTTTATGGGAAGAGTCCATCTGAAATCAAAGTAATGCAAATTTGACTTTTAATGGCTGAGCTTTCCCTCTGATATAAAAGGCTTATGTTAATAAATTGGGTTTATTGATAGAAATTTCATACTTGTACTTTTGGACATTTTGGGGAGCTGACTAAGCAAAATAAATTTTAGTCTTTCAATAAAAAACATTTTATGTTTTAGAAACTAAAAGGTGTTTTATGACATTTAATTATCATCAAATAAAAACAAATGAGTTGAAATTAATTTTAACATAGAAAAAAATTACAGGGCTGGAAAGATAGTAAAGTGGATAAGGAGCTTACTTTGCATGCAGCCAAACTGAGTTCAATGCCATCTTAGCACTGCCAGGTATGGCCCTTAAGCACAGAGATAGGAATAAGCCCTGAATATTCCTTTGCTGCAACCTAAAAACCAAAAAGAAAAAAAAATTACAGTTTTCTTTTAGGGAAAGAAGTTTCTATTTTGGTTTGAATGTCTTTTAATGATGACTAATATTTACAGCTGATTAAGATTTATGTAAAACAGGAATAATGTGCTGTAGATCACAGTGTTGGCCATTATTTTATAGTTCTTAAATCAAGGATAAAAGACAAAAGAGTCTAAAATAACAGAAGCCATTATTGACAAGTCTAAACTTCCACTTTCTGTGGTTTTATATTTCAGTACTTTGTGTCACACTTGTCACAAATGTCACCTATATTTTAATAGCCAGTGAAAGTAACATATATATATATATATCATTTTCTTTTTCAATTGGGATAATTAGAACAGTCATTGGAATTCCATGAGTATTCTAACAAGATAATTTAAGGACATACTGTTGAAATAGTTTAGATTTTATATTAGTCTATGCCAGTGTTATTTGCTAGCTAGCTCATTAGAAGGGGCAAGTCACTGTTTACTCAAAAAAGCAATTGAATCTTTCACTTTTGATCTAGAGGTGTTAGGAATTAAATGATTAGGTAAATGTTGGGCTGATAGACTAGTCCCATCCAAGTTAATGTGCAGATTAGGGCATCAATTAATTACATGTATTGCTTGCTTTAGGGTCAATCCCCAGTTAGAAAATGTGACCTCTGACTTCTTGTGACATATTTGGCATTGAAATGTCTGAGTTCTCCTGGAGTTCTTCCTGTCGCTACAGATAGACATAATTCCAAACTGTAAGTCCTCTTTGTAGGTTACCTTTGAAGTTGCAACTAGGTACACGCTACTCCTTATTTTCCTTACTCAGTTCAGTTTTATGAAACCCACGATTATTAGCAATTGTTTACTTAAGTTACAATTTTGCTCTGTCTCTGTCAGTGTTTAGTCTCTTTCAAGTTGTTGGAGAGGAAGAAAATGGGCAAATGTCTTGTTAGATTATTTCAGAAATATTTGTCTTAAAACTGCCAGTATATATTAATGCTGTATGCATAATACCAAGAATTCTCTCCAGAGTTGCTATCTGATTTCAATCTATGTGAATTTACTTTTTCTTTTCTTTTTTGGTTTTTCAGGCCACACCCTTTTGCTCAGGGGCACCCATTTGATGCTCAGGGGTTACTCCTGGCTAAGCGGTTTCAGAAAATTGCCCCTGGCTTGGGGGGATCGAACCATGGCCCTTACTTGGCTAGCACTTGCAAGGCAGACACTTTACCTCTAGTGCCACCTTGTTTATAGTAGCAACTTGGCAGATATGATTTACCATGGATATCATTGTTTTAGTTATGCAAAACCATATGGACAAAATAACTGATTCTGAATAACAAAGTATGGTTCTGCCCTGAGTTTTTCCCATTTGTATGCAGAAAAATCCTTTTTTAGCCATACCTGCAGGAGCTCAGGACACTCCTGGCTTTGTGCTCAGGGATCATATGAAGTACCTGGGATCAAACAAGAATTGTGCGAGTTTAGCAACTTACTAGATAGTTGTACTATCTCTGGCCTATTGCATGTCAAATTATTTTCTTTGGTTTTATATTTTGGGCCATGTTGGCAGTGCTCAAGACTTACCCTCTGGCTCTATACTGAGGATTCACTCAAGGTGGGGGTTCAGGACATCATATGGGGTACCAGAAAATGAAACTCAAGTTAGCTGCATGCAAGGCCAGAACTCTACCCACTGTGCTTTCTCCTATTCCCTTGTGCAAATTTTGCATGCCACTCATCTTTGCGTGATTTGCTCTCTCTCTGTCTCTGTCATCTTATATTTGATATTTGCACTTCTTTAAAGAAAATAGATGATATTTAGAAAGGGTAAATTAGTGTAAATAAGAAAGAATAAAATAATATCAAATTGTGAGAAATGTTATAGATAGAACACAGCTCAGCCCACATGAGTGGAATATGTCAGGAACACCATTTTGAGGTAAACAGGGTATTTTTCACTTCTAGATAGCTGGGAAGACCATATGGCAGGTCAGGAATAAGTTTGGATTTTACAGTGAGAGAAGATTCGATTGGCAGAGAGGGGAAGAATCAGAGCAAAGGGACCGCAAGGCTTCTAGGGAAAGGATGAAAAGGTACAGAACACAAGTGAGGGACCTTTATTTTCAGTTCGTGCTTGTTGGGGTTATGTTGGGTGACACGAGTGTATATTTTATAGGTATGTTTTTATTCTAGACCTGTTATTAAAGTACTTGGAATCTTCTGTCACAGACCACTCAGCCTCCTCCCCTCTTTGATTTCCTCTCCCTGTCCCCTCAGGTAATATTGGCTCTGGTCTGAATCAACAGGTATGTTTTAGTTTAATTTTATCTGCTTCCTGGCTTGGCGTCTCTGTGTACCACATATAAGTGAGATCATTCTGTACTTGGTTTTTTTCTGATTTACTTCTTTGACCTCGACACCCCTTTAAGTACCATCCAAATTGTAGAAGAAGGCAAGATAGCATCTAATATTATGTATATTAGACCACATCTGTGTTGTTTCTAGATCTTAGCCTGTTATAAAAAGCACTACCGTGCTCGCTTCGGCAGCACATATACTAAAATTGGAACAATACAGAGATTATTAGCATGACCTCTGCTAAGGGATGATAATGCAAATATGTAAATAGCACTTTCATGAAGAATTGGTGTGCATTGATCTTTTCAGATACCTAGTAGACACCGTTAATGACAGTATTGGAATTTTCCTCACCTATAACAAAGGGAATATTTAATGTGTTTTGAAGTTAGAAATGATTAAAAGTAAAATGAATAATTTTGTACATATATGTTTGACATACCTACATGATATATATTGTTACATGCAAGATGCATATAGAACATATAATTCTATACTGAAATATTTTTCTAATTCCCAGTTATTTGACTAGATGAAGTTTAATAACGTATTACTTAAATGTTTGATAAGTATATATGATTTTAGTTGTTTGGGGGTTTTTTTAATTGATTTTTTTAATTGATTTTTTTTGTTTGTTTTTGTTTTTGGACCACACCCGGCAGTGCTCAGGGGTTACTCCTGCTGTCTGCTCAGAAATAGCTCCTGGCAGGCACAAGGGACCATATGGGATATCGGGATTAGAACCAACCACCTTTGGTCCTGGATCGGCTGCTTGCAAGGCAAACGCCGCTGTGCTATCTCTCCAGACCCTTTAATTGATTTTTTTAGGCCATATCTGGCAGGGCAGAGGGTTACTTCTTGCTCTGCACTCAGAAACTGCTCCTAACAGTCTGGGGGACATTATGGAATGCAGGGGTCAAACCTGGGTTGGTCTTGGGTTGGCTGCATGTATGGCAAATGCCCTACTGCTGTGTTATCACTCTGGCCTCATATAGATGTCTATTAATATAATTATACAAATTAAAATTTGGGAGCTGGAGCAATATATATATATATAGATATAGATATAGATATAGATATAGATATAGATATTGGTATAGGTACGTAGACATACAAAGACATCTGAAGGGGATGGAAGGAGAAAAGAAAAAAGAAAATAAGTCTAGAACATTCTTAACATAGAGCAAGAAACAAAGTAAATATAAAATAGTTTATGAAAACTTTCTGTGAAGTTACAGATCTCTCCCTCCAAATTTGACTATCAGTTTTCAGTTAGCTAAGAATAATGTGTCTTCAGTGAACTACTTGCTAAGATGAGTAATAGAACTGAAACCAGAAAGAAATTTGTGTCTAGGTTTTTATAAAGCCAACTATTTTACATTGATTTTTTTACATGTCAGAGAACCATGAATGACTCTGAGTATGTAGTAGGCTAAGATTGCTCTCAGAGACAGTGTTGTATGAGATTACTTTCTTGTACAGTTAGTGTGTTAAGAGGTTAGAGAAGCAGTTGAATTAAGAGCATGTATCAGGCATGTGTGTGATGCCCTGAATTTGGTATTCTTCACCACCACTAAGCCCTTTTTGCCCCCACTGGTCTGACTGTGCTGGTGTGACCTTGCTGACTTCTTCTCTTCTCCCTAGCACTGCCCAGTATAGGTCCTCTTTTTGAAAAGTAAGCGTGTGCTGTGTAGCATGTGCTCTCATTTTCTTTATGTGGTGTTTTGTGTGTGTGTGTGTGTGTGTGTGTTTGTTTTTGTTTGGTTTTTGAGCCACACCTGGTTGTACTCAGGTTAATATTGGATACGCACTCAGGAATTACTCCTGTGGAGCTTGGGGATTGAACCCAGATTGTTATGTGGAAGCCCTACCCACTGTACAATTGTTCTGACTGCTGTGCTCTCATTTTCTGTTTGTGTTTTTTATTTTTTGGGGGGGTCACACCTGGCAGTGCTCAGGGGTTACTCCTGCCTCTATGCTCAGAAATGCCCCTGGCAGGCACAGGGGACCATATGGGATGCCAGGATTCGAACCACTGTCCTTCTGCATGAAAGGCAAATACCTTCTCTCCATATATCTCTCTAGCCCCCTCATTTTCTATATATAAAAAAAAAGTTGAAGAACTTGAGTTAGAATGAGGAGATGACTCATTGGTGGAGTGTGTGGTTTGTATGCAAGAGTCCTAGATTCCATTTCTGGCCCTGCAATGGTTCCACACTAGGAGACCAAACACCCCTCCACAACTTGTATTGAATTTCAAAATAGATTCATTTTGATAGGAAACAGCTACATAGTTCTCAAGATTCTCATGATTATTGTATCATTAACTGTATACACTATTATACTGGAAGGTTTTCTAATGAAAACTTCCCCTTTTTATAAAATGGAACCATTGTTTACAGTAGAGTAAGTGGTTTTGTGTGTCTTAGGAAGATGCTTTATTTCCTCCAAATGAAAACCTTGTTTGTGTGAAAGAAGTAATACTATTTCCTAACTTTAAAATAATTAAAAAGCGCATCAGGAAATACAACAGGAGATAAGGTGCTTTCCTTTCTTGTAGTTGACCTGGTTTGATCCCTAGCCTCTCAGCTGCCTAACACTCCCTCAGAGGGTCGGGTCACTTTCGAGAACAGAAATAGTCTCTGAGCACTGCCAAATGTTCCCCAAATCAAGAAAGCAAATGAATAAGCTGATTAAAAAAGACTGGAACACAGTGCATTATTTGCATGCTGGAGGCTCAGCTTCCATCTATGGTACCTTGTGATCCCCTGAGCTTGCTAGGTGGGCTCCCTGAACACTGAGCTCAAGCCTTAATTCTTAATAAAAGAAAAAAGGGGAAGGGTTTTGTTGTTGTGAATTATGCACCCTGAATCTTCATAGCATATGTATTCAGTGGACTTGGTAAACTATCTTTAAATAGCATGGCAATGAGTTTATAGTTGAACCTATTTCATTTTTTTAATATCTCTTTAATAAAAGGCATATGGATAAACAGTAGGTATTTGGAATAGTGCTCTCCATCTCTCACCATTGGGGAAATGCAGATCAAAACCACAATGAAGGGCTAGAGAGATAGTACAGGGCTTAAGACATTGCATGTAATCCAGGGTTGTAAACCCTAGATCAATCCCTTGTATTACATGACCCCTATTGCACAACTAGGAGCAACCTCTGGAGGACAGAGCCAGGATTCATCTCTGTGTGATTACTCCTGGTGGTCAGAATTATGTATGGCCCATCTTTTCCCTCATCACTACCATCAAATTAAACAAAGCCAAAAACCAACAATGAGATACTTCACATCAATGAGAATGGTAAACAGCATAGAGTAGAAATAGCCAGTGCTGGTAGGAATGTAGAGAAAAGGGAAAAAAAATTTTATTTTCTGTGGGTAGAAATGTTGTTTGATTAAGACTTTGAAAATATGAAGATTTCTCAAAAAAGTAAGAATTGACATTCTATATGACCCAGCAATTCCACTGTTTGGCATTTGCAGATTTTGCAAATCTGCGAAATTGCATTTCGAAAAGACAGCTACCATCTTCTATTCATAGCAGCACTGTTCACAGAAGTTACAATTTGGTCTATTCTTTTTTTTTTTTTTCGGCCACACTCATTTGATGCTCAGGGGTTACTCCTGGTTAAGTGCTCAGAAATTGCCCCTGGCTTGAGGGGACCATATGGGACGCCGGGGGGCGGGGGTGGGGGGGAAATCAAGCCGCGGTCCTTCCTTGGCTAGCGCTTGCAAGGCAGACACCTTACCTCTCGTGCCACCTCACCTACCCCAGAAGTTACAATTTGGAAACAACCCAAATACCCATGAACAAATGAATGCCTAAAGAAACTGGTATACATTCAGATGGAATACTACTTGGCTATCAGAAAAGGTGAAATCTGCCTTGTGTATGAAACTGGAAGGTACCATACTGAGTGAAGTGAGCCAGAGGGAGAGGAAGAGATACAGAATGATCTCCAGTGTGTGGGTTGTTAAGAAACATAGTAAGGGAAAATTAGGTGGTCAGTGGTGACAGACCCTGAGACCTGATTTAGGAGACTGAGTTTCCAAGGGGATATGAGGTACAGGTGCTAAGAGGAGAGTACAAAACATTGGTGGAATACTGATTCTGGTGGTGGACTGTGGTGTTGGAACATTTTATGCATGGAACTCTTTAACAGCTTTATAAATTATGGTGCCTAAATAAAAACTGAAAAACTCAAACTGAGCAGATTGTCACATGTATTTTTTAAAACATTGAACCAGGAGCAATAGTACAGTAGACACTTACCTTGCCTGCAGCGAACTTGGGTTTGATCCCTGGCACCACTTATGGTCCTCTGGGCACTGTCAGAAGTAAGTCGTGCCAAGTGGTATGGATCCAAAACATAAATAAATTTTAAAATCGATTTTAGAACTCTAATATATAGCCCAGTGGTAATCCAAATGCTGCATGAAACTTTGGGTCTGAGCCCTGGCACCACAAAAATAAAAACATTGGGGCCAGAGAGATAGCATGGAGGTAGGGCGTTTGCCTTGCATACAGAAGGACGGTGGTTCAAATCCCGGCATCCCGTATGGTCCCCTAAATCTGCCAGGAGCGATTACTGAGCATAGAGCCAGGAGTAACCCCAGGAGTAACCCCTGGACGCTGCCGGGTGTGACCCAAAAACCCAAAAAAAAAAAAAAAAGAAAGAAAAAAACTAGAAACATTGATTCTTAAGAATCAGAATTATATACTATTGATCAAAAACATAGGTTTGTAAATGTTATGGACATTATTTATGTACTTATTTATTGGGTTTGGAGCCTTATTCGGTGTGCTTAAGTAAAGTGAAAGTAAAGGACAAGGGGGATGGAGAGATAGCATAGTGGTAGACCGTTTGCCTTGCATGCAGCAGATTCAGATTCAGGATGGACAGTTCGAATCCGGCATCTCATATAGTCTGCCAAGCCTGTCAGGAGTGATTTCTGAGCACAGAGCCAGGAGTAACCCAAGTGCTGCCGGGTGTGACCCCCCCCAACCCCCAAAAAAGTAAAGGACAAAATAGCCATTGTACTGTACCTCAAACCCAGAGGTTTATTGTTTCTTAATTTGTGGAATTCATTTTCTGAGATGGATATGAAATCTTATGATATCTGGTCAGCTGGGAGGATGTTCACCTTTATGTAAAAAATAATTGTAATCATGACTAATTGAGGTTTTTTTTTTTGCTATATAGAAGTTGCTAATCTTATGTTACCAAAATGGTTGAATAAAAATCTTTGCTATTTTAAAAGTATTGGTATATTAGCAGTTATTATTTTATCAATATTAGTATTAGACTTTATATTTAGATAGCTCATTTATGATTTTTATACTAGCATTACTGTGAGGTAGTACTTTTTCTTAATTCTAGGATATTTTTGTGAGTGGTTCTTAAGAAACATACTAAATTTCTAGTTTGTATTTTATATTGGGAGACATTTTTGTTTGGTTGTTTGGGGGGAGGGGGACCAGACCACACTCGGTAGCACTCTGGGGTTACTCATGGCATTCAGAAATCACTCCTGGCAGGCTCAGGGGACTATTATGGGATTCTGGCAATCTAACGTCCCAGGTCAGCCTCCTGCAAGGCCAACGCCCTACCACTGAGCTAGCACTCCAGCCCTGATATAGTGGGAAAATTTAAATCATATAGTAATTGGGTCATTGAAAGCTTGTGACCTTGGGCATATACCCCTACTTGCATTTTTCTGGGGCGAAAAAATTTTTTTGTTTTTATTTGGGGGGGGCACACCCAGTGATGTTCAGGGGTTACTCCTGGCTATGCGCTCAGAAATTGCTCCTTGCTTGAGGGACCTTATGAGATGCCAGAGATCGAACCCCCCATTGGGGAGTGTGACCCAAACAACTCCCATTGGGGAGTGTGACCCAAACAACTAAAACAAAACAAAATGGAAAAAGATTCCTCTAGGACAGGGCCACTGAGTTTGAGACCCCTGCTCTAGAGTCAATATTATTATTAGTGCTTTAGTTTTATTTTTAATTAGCACTATTGCAGCTTTTTACTTTTCAGATTTTTTTTGTAATTTTAAAATGTCTGATTTAAAGATGATTTTACATAACCATTTTTTGGTACGGTGGTTCTTTATGAGAACTTTTTCATTTTATTATTAGATCTATTAGTTTCATCATGATTAGAAAATGTCTGTTACCTTTGGTATCTGTTGAGGTCATTTTTTGTTCTATTCAGTATATATTTTTTTAATTTTAGAATAAATCAGCTTAATTTTCTTTTGTCAATTAGATCTTCTGTATTTGTTATTTAAATGGTTTTGTGGACTGAGAGAAGTAGTAATTCTGTTTCAACCAGTATGTATTTCATTGTTTTTTGCTTTTATTTAGGTTCTTTTTATTTTTAATGATTTTGCCCTGGATTTCAGATTCTCTTGGAAAAGTACATTGCATTGGTTTTGGTTTTGGTTTTGGTTTTGGGCCACAACCTACTGTGCTCAGGGACTTACTCCTGGCTCTGAGCTCAGAAATCACTCCTGGCTTGCTGTATAGACCACATGGGGTTTCGGTAATTGAACTCAGGTCAGCAGCATGCAGGGCAAATCTCCTGCCCACTGTCATTGTCACTCTGGCCCCTGGATTGTTTTCTACAGTGTGCTTTATGCTTTAGTCCATTTCATTCTGTTTGTTTTGTGTGGGTCCACATTCTGCAATGCTCTGGGATCACTCCCTACAGATGCTTGAGTACCAGGCAGTACTGGGGAATCACACCCAGGAACTCTTTGACCCATGTTATTTCACTGCTTTTCAATCTTTCTGAGTTATGTGTCTTTTCAAAGTAGCATTTTCACTTGAATTTCGTAAGTCAGTCATGTTGAATTAAGTCAATTTATAGGTATTAAAAAGAAACAGGTTGTTGACCTTTTATAGTATGCTTTTATCAATTATATTTTTGTTGTATTTTGTTCATTATACAATGTGTTTTGCATGCCTCCTGAGGTAATTTTAAAAGATTATGTTATGCTCTGAAGGTCACCTTGAAAAATGGTATGCTTCCTAGCGACAATTAGGAAATTTGTTCATTTTTAGTTAAATCCATTTTTCTTCCCTTCATTCCAAACTTAAGCTTATTTTTGCTGGCCTTTCTATGTAAAATATAATTACATCACCATTGCACAAAATTAACGTATGAGAATGTAGCTCTCTCCTTGCATGCTTGTTATTCTTACATGTTTTATAGTTGGTCCCATCCTGCTGTTTATAGTCCTCTTATTTTCTCTCCTTTAGCTAAACTTCACTTAACTGTAGTGACTGAGAAAGAGCAGGCATTTTTAGGGGGAGGGGAGGTGTTTAGGGCACACCTGAGCTCCTGACTCTGCACTCAGGAATTACTGCTGGCTGGTTTAGGGAAACATCCCAACTCTGATCTGACATGTGCAAGACTAGTACTACCCTCCCCATCAGTTCTTTTACTGGGGTTGCTTTCTGGTTCTTTGTTGGGATTCATTCTCTGAGTTCAGAAGCTCTTCACTGATGAGTTTTGGATTTTCAGAATGCTCTGATTTTTGAATGATAGTTTTATTTTATTTGTTTATTTATTTATTTTGGTTTTGGGGTCACACCCAGCGACACTCAAAGGTTACTCCTGGTTCTGTGCTCAGAAATTACCCAGGCAGGATTGGTGACCATATGGGATGCCGGAATTCGAATTGCCATTCGTCCTGTGTTGGTTTTGTGCAAGGCAAACACCATACTGCTATGCTACTGCTCCAGCCCCTGAATTTTTTTTTATGTCTTATGTTTTTTATTTTGTTTTTGTTTTATTTGTTTTTTGGGCCACACCTGGCGGTGCTCAGGGGTTACATCTAGCTATCTACTCAGAAATAGCTCCTGATAGGCACGGGGGACCATATGGGACGCCGGGATTCGAACCAACCACCTTAGGTCCTGGATTGCCGCTGTGCTATCTCTCCAACCCCTATGTCTTTATTTAAATACCAACATGATTATAGTTGGGACAGTTTGATTTTAATTGAATATAAAATTCTTGTATTCTGCTCAGTTTTCTCAAAGACTTGGGCATTGCTTTCTTGTCTTCTCACCTGAAATAGCTTACTGGAGAGTTAATATTTTGACGGGTCATACATTTTTTTTTAATAATCTGGACATTGAAAGACTTTGATATCCAGTACTTTACTAGCAGAAGATATTGAATGAAAAATGTCATCAATGGGGCCGGCGAGGTGGCACTAAAGGTAAGGTGTCTGCCTTGCAAGCGCTAGGCAAGGAAGGACCGCGGTTCGATCCCCCTGCGTCCCATATGGTCCCCTCAAGCCAGGGGCAGTTTCTGAGTGCTTAGCCAGGAGTAAGCCCTGAGCATCAAACGGGTGTGGCCCTAAAAACCAAAAAGAAAAAAGAAAAAAAGAAAAATGTCATCGATTGAAACTGTACCTGTAACATTTTTATGCCCTGACAAACAAAACAGCTATGAAGAAAATACTCCAAAATGTTAACATAGGGTTCTAAATGACTATTGAACACTCAGAAATCTGTAGTCTTTTAATGCCAAACCCATAGACCAGAGAGATCGTGTAAATTAGCAGGTACTTTGTGTGTAGGGTTCCTGGGTATGATGACTAGTCACATGATCTCCTACATCCAAGCCAGGAATAACCCCCAGCACTGCTGTGTATCGCCTCCCAATAAATATGCAAACAAAAAATAGTAATTAGTGAAAACCATGTACATGAACATAGAGTGCTTATGTGCTTGAGGTTTAGTTCAGTATATCTTTTATTTAAAAATCACACTTTAGAAGCCAGAGAGATAAGATAGCACAGCAGTAGGGCGTTTGCCTTGCACACAGCCAACCCATGACAGATGGTGGTTCAATTCCTTGTATTTCATATGGTCCCCTGAGCCTGCCAGTGGCGATTTCTGAGCATAGAGCCAGGAGGAGTAACCCCTGAGTGCCCCTGGGTGTGACTCAAAAACCAAAAATGAATAAAAATCAGACTTTATTGATCATAACTTGCATTCTTATTTTTTCATAAGTTGACAACCACTGATATAAGTCCCATATAATTTGGTATCATGTCCTAAGACTTGAGTAAAAGTAAGTTACTATTTTATGTTTGAATTTTGTTGTCAGAGAAGAAAAAAAAATATCATTTAAAATTTGTAGTGTGTAGGGGGCCGGAGAGATAGCATGGAGGTAGGGCATTTGCCTTGCATGCAGAAGGACGGTGGTTTGAATCTCTGCATCCCATATGGTCCCCCGAGCGCTGCCAGATGTGACCCAAAAATAAACAAAAATCTGTAGTGTGGGGACCAGAGAGATAGCATGGAAGTAAGGTATTTGCCTTGCATGCAGGACGGTGGTTCGATTCCTGGTATCCCATGTGGTCCCCCAAGCTTGTCAGGAACTATTTCTGAGTGTAAAGCCTGTCAGGAACTATTTCTGAATGTAGAGCCAAGAATAACCCCTGAGTGCTGCTGAGTGACTCCCCCCAAAAATCTGTAGTATGGAATTGGTGGTCATTTTTCCAGAGAGTAGAATTAAATTGAATATGTAGCTAAAGTCTGTTTGTTTTTCCTATGGAGGGAGCTCAAATGGGGGTACCTAGGGCCTCTTCTGCAGAAACTTGACTTGATTTTATGGCCTATTATAGTTCAATATTGGGGCCCAGTGGTGCCAGGGATCATTATGGCCACCCATACAGTGCTCAGGGATCATGAGGAATGGAGTGGGGCATGTGCTCTGATTCATATCAGGGCTTCCCAATGCCAGGCATGTGCGCCAGCCCTCTCAACTCAGCTAATTCCTTGGCCTTGACTAAAGTCTGTTTAATTTATTTTTGTTTGCTTTTCAAGAATTATTTCACTAAATAGAAACTACAATGTTAAAAGCTGAGAAAAATTAGGTTACAGTTGAGAGTTAAGTATTTACTATTTCTTCCATCTCTCCCCTCTTTCTCTCCCTGCTTTCCTGACTTCCATCTTTTCTTCCATCACCAGGTTCAAGTCAGAATAAAATAAATCACCATTGTTTATGTTCTTTAGTACTAAGGGATCTTTAAATTTGTTTTCCCTGTGTTCAGGTATATGTCTCGAGTCCACGGTATGCATCCCAAAGAGACCACACGTCAGCTGAGCTTAGCTGTGAAAGATGGTCTTATTGTGGAAACACTAACAGTGGGCTGCAAAGGTTCAAAAGCTGGCATTGAACAAGAAGGATATTGGTTGCCAGGAGATGAGATTGTAAGTATATTTTATTTGATCAGTTGGAGATGTTGACTCTTAAGATTTTGAGCAATATATAAATACAGCCTTTCAAAATTCATTTTCAGAAGCTTAAACATAATTTTGCTTATTATGTTATTAGCATTAGGAATCTGCATTGGTAAAATGAATTGTTTTCTCCCTGAATTTCTTTGGTGAAAACATGATTTTACAAAGAGCATGCATTTTTCTGCCTACATTATCTTAACTCTGAAAAGCAAACGGAAGCTTTTTTAATGTATATACATTGATATATGTGTTTGTATAGGAAATATAGCTATGGTCTAGACAGATGGAAAGTGCTAGAAAACAAATCACTGAGGCTATGTGAAGCCAGAGATAGCCCAGAGGAGAGGTACTGCTGTCGGGATTTTGCAGATCCCAGGGTTCCAGATGTGAGATTTCCCTGGTCAATGTCTGTGTCAGCTAGTACTGATTTTGTGGCACTGAAGAATTCCCAAGAGCAGAAAGTTAATTTTATTTTCTTTTCTCCTCAGTTCTTGTTAAACTGGACAGGCCTTTTTGGTTCTATTTTGACTTAGGTTTTGACTCTTAAGTTAGATTTTAACCTTTTTTTTTTTCCTTTTAAATATTATTCTCAACACATACATAAGCCCTTTTTCTGAGGTAAAAATTGGTGTCATGTGTAATGTTTCTATTTTCTGCCATTTGTGCTTTTGATATTTTTTAATACCTTAATTAGGCGAAAATTTGGTAAAGGAACATCACTTAAAATGATATATTTCAAATAAGGTATATTTTTCTATTTCTAAAACTAAGTCAGCATTTTGTCATGCATTCTCTAAAATCTAATAAGCAAGTGACGCAAAAAAATTTTTTATGATTTATTGCTACATAGTGACACAAAAATCTTAAGCATTGATTTTTGTGGAAAAATTTGCCCAAAACATTGGATTGGTTTTCTTTCTGGCTCTTCAGCTTTTGAACCTCAAAACACTCACTCCCTTATCTAGTGAAAGCAGTCAGCTGATGATAAGTTAGTTCTCTCTGGGAATATGCTTCTCAGAGTCACTAATGATCAGGTACAAACTTAGAATTGCTGTTTAGTGTCTTCGCTGTTTGCCTATGTAAGCAATGCCTTCAGAGTTTCAGGGAAGAAAATTGACATGTTACACAAACTAAAACATGGAAGAGAAAGTATTTTATGTGACTGGCATTAGTTTTGCACAAAAATGTTAAGAATTTACAGTGAAGGGGCGGAGTGGTAGTACAAGCGGTAGGGCATCTGCCTTGCATGCGCTAACCTAGGACGGTCTGCATTTCGATCCCCTGGCATCCTATATGTCCCCCCAAGCCAGCAGCAATTTCTGAGAGCAGAGCCAGGAGTAGCTCCTGAGCGTCACCAGGTGTGGCCCAAAAATCAACAACAAAAAAAAAAAGGAATTTACAGTGAAGATAATGACATCAGAAAAAATTTTGACATCTCCTTGTAACAAAGTAAAGCTTACTTTCCAATAAAAGAAAAACAGTTTAGTTCTAGACTAATAATAATATCAAGTGATACAGTTTATTTACATCAGATTATTTAAAGGAGGATATTTGATAAATGGATAGCCAGTTGTGTGCTCAGAACTACCAGATAGTATAAAATTTTGAATTTCCATAGATCTAGAATTCACAGTACTGAGATTTGTACATCATCTAACCAGTTGTGAGTACAATGTGTGACTCATTGTGGTATGGGTTATCAGGTCTTCATAGAAGTGATTTTCATTTTAGATTTATGCTTTTCTTTATACTTTTAATTGAGGCTTCTTTGTTTAGTGTGACTCAGTAGGCAGTGAGTTATTTATATATTTAGCTCTATGTGAGTTCTATTTTATTTTTACATGTTTGTACTACTTATATTTATAGTATTACCCCTTAAGATTTTTCCAGATGAAATTTAATATGTAGATCAAACAAAACTATGGTCTTTATGTTTGATACATATAAAAATATTTGGTTCTTATTTATAGGCATTTTTATATTAAGTCGAAGTATAGATATTTTTAAAAATAATATATGCACTATGAACCTTTTGAGGGGAACTACACTCAGTTATGCTCAGGCCTTATTCCTGGTTCTATATTCAGGTATTGAACCCAAGCAAGAGTATCGCTGGACTATCTCTCTGGCCCCCACATATTAAACGTATTGAAACAACTGAAGAGTTACAGCCTCTTATATTAATTTAATTCATTTTGGGACCTTGCAGACATTTCACATTTGACCCACATTCTAGTTGTGATATAAGAATACAGTAAAATCTCTCGTTTGGTTATTTTAAGGATTATATGAAGCATAAATTTTTTTTTTTTTTTTTTTGGTTTTTGGGTCACACCCGGCAGTGCTCAGGGGTTACTCCTGGCTCCATGCTCAGAAATTGCTCCTGGCAGGCACGGGGGACCATATGGGGCACCGGGATTCGAACCGATAACCTTTTGCATGAAAGGCAAACGCCTTACCTCCATGCTATCTCCCGGGCCCCGATGCATAAAATTCTTAAAGCAACCTTTTGGTCAGTGAATAAATAGGCTTAGAATGATAGATATCTTAATAAAGTGTACAAAAGCACAAAAAAATTCTTACCCTGCAAGCATAAATTTCCCTCAGATCTTTTTTGTAATGTATACTTCAAACCTATTCCTTTACTTTGTAGTTTGTACCCTCAGTTATTTATAAGATGCCAGATATACATTCAAGTTGAAACTAAATAACAATGAGATCATTTATGTCTGCATTCACGATTGTGGCATAGTTACCTACTCAGGTACTCTTATAATTTTCATGTCCTGAGAGAATAGGACATGACACATGCGTTACTGGGTACAACATAGGCATCTTGCATTGGTATTTCTTGTATATTTATAGGAATTGATGGCCCACACGTGGGCTACTGCATTTGGGGCCAGTTGTGATTTGCATGACTTGAGAGTGACAGCGTTTGCTTCTCAGACAGTGTATTGCATATGTTTCTCTAGAAGTGCAGCATATGGTGGAGAATTAAATTGTTCTAGGGGCTGGAGCAGTAGCACATGCAGTAAGGTGTATGCCTTGCCCCTGCTAGTGTAGAGCAGACCGCAGTTTGATCCCCCAGTATCCATATAGTCCCCCAAGCCAAGAGCGATTTCTGAGTGCATAGCCAGGAGTAACCCCTGAGTGTCACCAGTTGTGGCTCAAAAACATGCGTGTATGCATGCATGCATACATACATACATACATACATACATACATACATACATACATACATACATAAATTGTTCTAGCAGAGTCAGCCTTAGGATCACCTAATTTACACAAAGGTTGCTTGTTAGTCCTACGTGCTAAATACGTAAGTTTGGAACCTTCTTTACCGTTCTCTCCCAGTATGATTTGACAACTCCAAACTTCAGTTTGTAAGGTGAGACAGGTGCATTGTTCATCTCTTGATGTCTCAGCATCAAGAAAGAGAAACTCAAGCAGATACTGTGGCCTTGGGAAGAAAAATGTAAGAATGTTTTCCTTGCTTTAGCTTTTTGTTTTGGTTTAGGGGCTATACCCAAAAGTGGTGCTCAGGGTCTACTCCTAGGTTATTTTCAGGGGTCGAATTTGGTTCTGCTCAAAGAACCATGCAGTGCTGGAATTATAGTGGGCCTCAGCATGTCCAGCCCATTTAGTTCTTTCTGTTTCTCAGTAGTTATTTTATTTTATTTTATTTTTTGGTCACACCCGTCAGTGCTCAGGGGTTACTCCTGGCTCCATGCTCAGAAATTGCTCCTGGCAGGCACGGGGGACCATATGGGGCACCGGGACTCGAACCAATGACCTTTTGCATGAAAGGCAAACGCCTTACCTCCATGCTATCTCCCGGGTCCCATTATTTTTAAACCTTTAATTCAACCCTAGAAATTTTTCTGGGACCAGAGAGATAGAACAGTGTATAGGACACTTGCCTTGCATGCAGCTGATCTGAGTTTGATCCTCAGTATCCCATATGGTCTCCCACAACTCCACCGGGAATGATTCCTGATCATCGCAGGGCATGGCCCAAAATCAAAAACAAAAGTAAACAAGTTTTCTTTTATTCGGGAAGTTTTTTATATTGAAAATGAACAGAAAATTTTTTCTTCTGTAACCTCTAAAAATAATAACTATAGCTCAGAGATGGGTGGGCAGGTGGTATGGTAAAGGATTGCTTTTGATAGTTTACACAAAAAGATAGTTATCGTTCTCTGAGGAACTTTGTAGCAAAGGAATGAACTCCCCTTGATCCACTTTTACTTTTTGAGCTAGACAAGATGAGTCATACTCAACCATAGCTGAAATTTTCATGTAAACAAAAATTAGCCCAATCTGAACCATTATTTTTAGTCAGTTCAGCAATCATGTAACACAAGCCTAATTCTAGTATGTTAGGGTGTGACTGTCTGTAATCTGTTGAAGATGAAGTTTAGGCTGAGTTTAGGCTGGCTCTTCCATTGTATTTTTATTCACTTTCGACTGGAATAATCTCTAGGCATTTGGAGATACTCATCTTCACCATTTATACCCACACTGAAGTGATTATTTATTCAGAAACTAGAATAAAATTAGTAGATAAATATCTTCATGTGATAATAGAAAGAAAACTTAATTATTTAAAATATGTCATGTTAGTAAATAAACTGAAGTTTGTGTATCAACCAAATTTTAAAATGACAGCTTTGTTGATCATGGTGGGAAATATGTAAAAATTTTTATCACTTTAAACTTCCAGATTTGCATGCCACTCATTTATTAATAGGATCCAACTAGTTTGGTTTTTTTCAGAGATAGTTCTCATAGATTTTGAAATTGTCAGTGCAGAGCACAAACTTTGTGATGTCTTGATGTGCTATTTAGTGTTATATCAAGGCTTTTTCCCTTAATTTTTTTTTTAATCTCTCTAGCCATGCTCCAAGCACCAGAGACCTCTCCAGGTGATACTTGACCTGGCACAGTGGGCTTAGTGGTTTGATGCTTTTTGGCCATGTTCAGGAACCTTTTTGTCCCAGGAATTGAACTTGGGGCCTCAACTATGCAGGATATGCATACTACTCCTTTAAGATATTTCTCTGGGGCCCGGGAGATAGCATGGAGGTAAGGCGTTTACCTTTCATGCAAAAGGTCATTGGTTCGAATCCCGGTGTCCCATATGGTCCCCCGTGCCTGCCAGGAGCAATTTCTGAGCATGGAGCCAGGAGTAACCCCTGAGCACTGCCGGGTATGACCCAAAAACCAAAAAAAAAAAAATATTTCTCTGGTTCTTTTTTTTTTCCTTTCTTTTTTTTTTAATTTATTTTATTTTATTTTATTTTGGTTTTATGGGCCACACCCGTATGACACTCAGGGGTTATTCCTGGCTATGTGCTCAGAAATTGCCCCTGGCTTGGCGACCATAAGGGATGCTGGGGGATCGAACCGCTGTCTGTCCTAGTCTAGTGCTTGCAAGGCAGACGCCTTACCTCTAGCGTCACTTCTCTGGCACATGGTTTCTTTCTTTTAAAAAAAAAACCAAACATTGCTTTTTGTTTTTCTAGATGCCTTCATCACATGCATGTTGTGTGTGTAGGTATATATATGCACACACATACATGAGCTATAGTCAATCCATATTTGATCATAATATTTTATTTAGGTCCTTGAGTCTGACAATGTGAGAAATATGTGCATTCACTTAGTTGGAAGGTTTTGGAATATTATAATGTAGAGTTGGTGACTTTGAAGAATGATTCCTTTAGGAAGGTAAAAAATTATCAAATATCTTTTGAGGCAGAAAACAATATCTGCTGGGTAGTTTTCTATAGTCATTGCCAAAGGTACATTTCTGCCATTGGACAGAAAAGTTTGATAAGGGAGTGTTTTCAGACATAACTACAAAACTATTTCTCTTCCTATTTACCACTCAGATCTGGACTCGGTCTCATTTCTTCCTTCAAAACTGATGCTGGTTCAAAACTACTATGTTCATTCAGGAACCACTACTGCACTTTTCAGTTTGAGTTCTTTCACTGTTCGGTTTGCTAGCTCTAATACAAGAATTCTCTACAGGTCATAGTTAATGGCCCCAAGTCTAAGGATGTTGTACATCGTCCACTTTGAACTACAGACCGCTTGTAGAGTAGGCTTGGAAGAAAGGATGAAATTAATTCTATATGTGCATTTTTTGCTTTTTCCCCCAATGTAGGGTTTTGACTTTCTTTAAGAATCATAATTAAGGATATTGCACATTTTGTGCTTTCTTTTTTTGTTTGTTTGGTGTGTGTTTTTTTTTTTGGGGGGGGGAGGCACACCCGGCAGCACTCAGGGGTTACTCCTGGCTCTACGCTCAGAAATCGCTCCTGGCAGGCTCAGGGGGTCATATGGGATGCTGGGATTTTAACCACCATCTTTCTGCATGCAAGGCAAATGCTTTGCCTCCATGCTATCTCTCCGGCCCCATTTTGGGCTTTCTTAAAGAGATTTTTATGATATATCAGAAATAATGGATTTAGTTTTAGGGGCAGGATAAAAAGCCACATTTTCCTTGTCATAAAATACTTCTGAGCTACATTTTGTAACCTCTTGAAATTTAGACTTGCCTAAGCTTACATCTTTGAGATAAAAGGTAAGACTGAATTTATTCTTCTCCAGAAATCTCACTTTTAGACATGGCCATGACAAGTGCTCCCTAGCTTTATTCTCGAAAAGATACCAACTGAGTCCAAATATCTGGACTCCAATACACATCATAAATGAAACATAATAAAGCAAGAATTAGAGTATAGCATTTTTCGGTTGTTAGAATAATAATAGTTGTTACAAAATACCCATGTTTTAAATAGTGTAAGTGCAGAACTTTATGCCTCACAGATACCATAGATTTTGATCTATATATATGGTAAATATAGCATATTTGGGCCGGAGAGATCGCACTGAGGTGGGGTGTTTGCCTTGCATGCAGAAGTACAGTGGTTCAAATCCCGGCATCCCATATGGTTCACACACACACACACACACACACACACACACGGTTCACACACACATATGGTTCACACACACATATGGTACACACACACATGGTACACACACACACACACACACACACACACACACACACACACACACACACGCCTGCCAGGAGTAATCCCTGAGCGCTGCTGGGTCTGACCCAAAAACCAAAAAAAAAT
>PVKC010004302.1:0-36078 GCA_004027635.1 Crocidura indochinensis | reverse complement strand
GAATATTCAATCAGTAAAAACAAACAAATTACTGATATGTTAGCCCCACTACTCTCTTTTGGGAAGTGGTAGTAAAGCACACCAAACTAACTCCCTTGCTCAGGGCCCACTCCTAGAAATGCTAAAGGGACAATATCTGTGTCAAGGAACCAAGTGGAATCAGCTACATGGAAAGCAAGTGCTGCATCTCCTGATTTATGAGCTAACTACTCTAACCATGCTCCTCAACTTAAGAGTTGTTTACTTAGTTAGTATAATCTGGTTTTTAATAATCACATTGGAATTATGTTCAGCTAATGAATGAAAACAGGATAACCAAAGTAAACAAAGGCAATTGCTTGGATTTTTAAAAAGCCTGGTATTTGTTTGTTTGTTTTTTTGTCGTGCCTGGCTGTTTTGAGGACATACTCCTGGCTGAGGGATTACTCCTGGCAGATTTGAGGGACCATATTGTGGTGCTAGTGTTTGAACCCAGGCTGGCCATATCAAGGCAAGTGCCTTTTTATTTTATCCTCTCAACTAATATAATTTTTGATGTGCCAATAGCTGCAAATAAGAACTTCAATGATCACTTCACATGGGGAGAAATGCTAACTAAAGACTAATATGTATAGCTCTGAAATAATAGATCAGAAAATTTTGAAGGTTAAACAAATTTTTAATATGTCCAAGCCCTAAATTAGGAAGAGTTCTTATAACTGATTTTGGAATAAAATGGTTACATTCTAAGTCTTAGAAGTTCTAGATGCTAGTAATATTAAAATAAGACCTTGGGGCCAGTGAGGTGGCACTAGAGGTAAGGTGTCTGCCTTGCAAGCACTAGCCAAGAAAGGATCGCGGATCTATCCCCTGGCATCCCATATGGTCCCCCCAAGTCAGGGGCGATTTCTGAGCACTTAGTCAGGAGTAACCCCTGATTATCAAACAGGTGTGGCCAAAAAAAAAAAAAACCAAAGAAAACAACAACAAAAAATAAGACCAGTGAGAATGTATGACCCTTAAGTCAGTGACTAAATGAGTTCCAATTTTATTTTGTTTTTGTTCATTTTGGGGGCCAATTCTGGCAGTGCTCAGAATTCATTCCTAGCTCTTCACTCAGGGATTTCTATTGGCTGTTTCAGGGATCATATGAGGTGCCAGGGATCAAAACCCAGTCAATCTATGTACAATGTGATTGATAGTACCTCAGCCCCTAGCTGAATTACCATTTTATTGTTACAAAGCTTAATTAAATAAAAAATTTTTTCAGAAAAGATTGCCTGTTTCTGGCTGAAAATTAAATATTATAGGGGCTTGAGACATAACTTGCCTTGCCCGTGGCTAACCCTGGGTGTGGTCCACATCTCCCTGCTTCCCCCATAGAAAGAAAATTAGATACTAGAGGCAGACATATTAGTGGGAGAGAGGAAAATCATCTGTAATTCTACCATCAGGGAATGACTACTGTGAAGTGTTCCTTGAGTAAAGAAGTATATATCTTTCCAATTTTTAACCAAAAAAGTTAATACTTGAATATAATATACTTATAATATAATATATAATATATTTATAATTATATTATATAATATATAGCATATTATATTATATATAATTATATTACATATAATTATATAATATAACGTATAATTATATATAAATATAATATAATATAATATATAATTAAGTTAAATTTAATACGTTAAATTAAAACTTTAATTTAGTATAAATATTTAAAATATTCTCATAATATTCTCATAAAATATATTCATAAACACCCAGAACATCCAATTAATATTTATTGAGTCCTATCTGGAGAAGGAAATGCACATGTCAGCAAAATGAGAAGTGGAGGTAAGAATTTCACCCAGGGGCCAGAGAGATAGCATGGTGATAAGGTGTTTGCCTTTCATGCAGAAGGTCATTGTTTAGAATTCCGGCATCCCATATGGTCCCCCAAGCCTGCCAGGAGTAATTTCTGAGCATGAAACCAGGAGTAACCCTTGAGCGCTGCTGGGTGTGACCAAAAACAAAACAAAACAAAAAAGAATTTCATCCCAGTGAAACTTATATTTTATCCATGAAAAATATTCTACAATATAATAAAAATCATTTATATTATTTCATTGAATTTTAGACAACAAATATGTTATGATTACTTTGTAAAAAAAAAATAACATACTTGGGGGGCATAATAATATTACAGCAGTGCTTGCCTTACAGGAAATTTACTCTAGTTTGATCCCTGGCTGCATTTGGTCTGCCCCAGCACCATCTGGTGTGTTCTCTCAGCATAGAGCCAGATATAAGACCTAAGCACAAAGGAAGTGGTCCCCAAACAAACACATAAACAAAAAGAAAACTTGCATTATTATGTCTGGGTTCCACAGGGCTCTCTTCTGTTCTTTCCTGAATCTATTCAAGTATTTATAGTTGGCTACCCATCAATTAGACTGATCTGAAGTTCAGGGTTTTCTGATTGTCAGAAAAATAGAAACAACTGGGTCATTTGTGTCTTATCACCCACCAAGCAAACTTGCCTATATGGCATAATTCAGAGATAAAAAATGGAAGGGCACAGGGCCTCTTGGGGACTAGACTGAAAATTGGCCGCTTACTCCTGCAACAAAGCAAGCAAAATTCCAGACAAATTTAAAGAGGCAGGGACACTGAGGAGTAACAAGATCAAACTGAAAAGAGGGTGGAAATAGGGAGTATTCATTATCATTTTTTAAACAACTCATCACATCATCAGCTTTTAGATACACACATCATTCTAGGCACCACTATTAAGGAGAAGTACTGGGAACCAATTAGAATTACCATTATATCGCAATATTGGAGATTAACTGTAAAAATATACTTAGGACAAAGAGATAGCATAGGAGCTAAGGGTCTTGTCAGCCCTTGCATTGGCTGATCCCGAATATGCAGCTGTCCCTTAGATAAGTAAACTGTCTTGTTAAATAATAGTCACAATTGCTTTTGAAGATCACAAGCCCCAATTGACCTAGTTCCACATACCAAGGTGACACATATTGGGAAAAGCCTACTCTGTGTGTATTGGGAAAAGGCTTATGTAAGGGCTGAGAAAGTAGCTCAGAGCAGTGGAAAGAATACTTAGCTTGTGCAGAGTCCTGATGGCAATGGGCATAATACCTGATTATTGCCTTTATAGTTTTTGTGCTTTATGGTCCCTGAGTGCTGAACTTTCAGGGGTTCCCATAAACTTTATCTTGGTGCTCTTGATTAAGCAAATTTCTGATATAAAAGTCTACAATTCTCTTTATGGTTTTAGCTTACTACTTTACAATATCCTCATGTATGAAACATTTGTATTTCCTATGCTTTATGAATTCAAACCAGGATTCTATGAAATCCTAATAGCAAAATCTGTGTACAGCTCAAATACTTTGTTGGTATAAACTCCTCAAATGGGAATAACTGGGAGAAACTGTTTGTATATTTTTTGGTACCATTGACACATGTGATAAAATTTCTCTCTAAGTTATGTCAATCCATGTTCTCATCTCACTGAATAGCTGCATTTTATACCTTTATTTGTGTAAAATTTTAGTCAGAGATTCAAATCAGAGGAAATGTTTCATAAGATGAGAAAATGTTTACTGCCCCACCAACAAATATGTATCAAATATCTACCTACCTGGATACCTGAACATTAAGATGTCAATATATTCAATATATACTTGGAAGGAGGGAAAGGTTGCTGGTTCATAATTGTGATGGGTATTGATTCCCAGTAATGCTCAGAGGTCCATCTAGTGCCAGAGGTTGAACCTGGGCAACCCACATACAAAGAATGGGCTCAGTTCTCCAACCTTTCAAAGCATAGACTTACTGATTTCTCAGAACTGTGCTAAATAACTATTAGAAAATGAGTCCAGAATCCAAAAACTCCAAAGTGACATTAGAATTGTAATAATCTGTGCTCTGATTTTATGTAGTGAAGGGATTCCCAAGCCAAAAAACAGTTGTATTCACTGAAAAACAAGGAATTCACTTTGGGCAACAAAAGCAGATAAGAACACACACACACACACACACACACACACACACACACACACACAGTAACTCATTTCTTCTTAATACAAGAGAAACCAATACAAAAAATAATGGAGGATCAAAACAGAGCAGAAAGGAACATTTCTGTGACCACTGTCAAGTGAGTGTTGTTGAACCAGAAAGAAATGAGCAGTTCTGGAAATTAAGAAGAAAGTCCCAACATTTCCTCAAAGAAAAGAAACAAGAGCTTAAAGGTTGGTTCTTCTGTTTTCTTCCCACCATTGTGCAGGAAAAAAGAAACAAGAGGGTCAGCCTGAAAATTCACATTCTGCAGTGAAAGGACACGATGATGTAACCCCTGCCATAGACACTGGGCCAATGAGGGTGCTTGATTAAATTACCAGGTTTAATCTCCCAGCTGGGAGGAATCCAAGAGGAAGCAGGGGGCGTGTCAGTATGTGTGAAAATAAAGCTTTACACTTATGGCAAAGGCATTTTCCAGAAGGCCTTCAAAACAAGCAAATGGTAACAGCTATCATGATAAGAGCTGTATTACATTACATCAGGCATTTTGGACCTAGAGGACATTCCAGATTAGACAAAAAGGGAAGATGAAGCAAGAATTAAACATGCTATTATCTTGTTAAAGTTAAGCAGATAGTGACAGAAAAGGAGATTCTGAAATCCTCCTGCCCAACCTAGATTAGATAAAAAGGGGCTCTTTGTCTCCCAGTGCTCTTAGGCCAAAGATTTGCAGCTCTTCACTGTATTTCCATGACAGGTAGAGACCTAAGGATGTGTTTGGTCCTCTTGTTTCTGATCTCACCAGGTATGTGGCCCTCCTGCACCTGACACAGGACTGTCTGTCTCTAGACCTTGAACTTGAGATTTTCTTTCTAGTACTCACCCTCAGCCTTGAGTCCTCAGCGTATAAGCATCTGGCACAAGTAACAATTACTGTTGTTGGTGTGTGTCTTTTTTTAATTGAAGTAACATTCACACAACACCAAACTAACCACAATGGCATTTAGTTCAGCGTCATTTAGTACATTCACAATGTTATGTAACCACCACTCCTATCTAGTTCCAAAATGGCAATTAGCCTTTGCTGAGTTTAGTAGTCGTAATAACTACTTGCTACACGTACCCTCATTTTTGCATTAGATGAATCCCATATTAATGTGTGTTCTCTTAGCACAATGCCTGTACAGAATGTGAGGCGGACACTGTGCTCAATTCTGAGAAAACGTGGTTGGCATTTATTGCTGTAATTTCTCAGAGGTTAGAGTTTCAAAGTATGAATGGGGGAGGGATACACAAATATTTTCTCCATGAAACAGGGTGCAAGAGCTGGTGTGGCACAGAACAGATGCTATTTTCCAAAGCAAACAAGAAGCCACTTTTTTTTTTTTTAACCACAAATGAATATTTTCCAGGGCAATCATGGGTTGTGTCATTTAGTTTACTCAAGCAGTAACTCAACCAACTGGATAGTTGTTTTATTAATTTTGAGTATGGGGTTAGGTTTGGTTTTGGGCTTTTTGATTTGTTTGCTTTTGCTTTGTATATTTTAACTGAATTATTTTAGATGGATCCTGGCCATGTGTACTGATGTTGTAGAGGCATAGGATGTTTTCAGGGCCCCTTCCATCACATTTTAGCCAGAAATTAAGCCCAGATCTGACATGTCACAGTGAAATGGCTCTTCCCAGCCCTGCTAAGAGCCACTTTGACTGGGAGGAGGACACCTGTTTAACAAACTGGTAACTAGGGTCCCACTGTCAGTCACAAGAAGGGCAAAAGACAAAAATATCCCTCTACATTCAGATGAAACCATTGAATAATGTGTTAGTGATGATCTGAGTTTGGCTGTGTCTCTCCCTTTCACCATTTTGGTGGGAATCCCGGTGCCATGATAGGATGCTTAAATGGCTCTAGTTTGATAAATAAAAATCTGGCAAGGTCAGGACTGTAGGGCACTTAGCCAGGTTTGATCTTTTGTTTCCAATATTGACCCCCTGAACTTCTCCAGTAATAATACCTGAATTCAGAGCCCTAGGGCTCCAAAACAAACAAAAAATTCTGCCAAGAATTTACAGTGAAAGATACAGAAAGCTATATTTATTTTCACATGTAAGAAGCAAAAAAAGAATAAAAAGAGAAAATTCCCACAAAAATAATTATGTGGTATCACTTTTAATTTATCCTTTAAGTGAGTGTCTATGTCTCCTTACTCTCAACAAATGCTTCCATTGAGTCCTTCTCTGGGGATACAAGATAAATTTCATAATCCTTACCTCTCCAGCCCTTCACCAGGAGTACTTCCTACTTCTAGACACAACACATTGAATTTTGCTCCCAGACTTACGATTTTCAGAAGGAAGAAATGTGCATTACTGAATTTAATGTCACCTTCTTCATAGTCTCTATGATTTAAAATAAAAAAAAATTTTTTCCTAATTTTTTGCACTGGTAAAGATGGTTTGTCTGTAGAGAAACTCATTCTGATCACAAAATAATGCATACTGGTGGGGCCAGGAGATATCACAGAATTTAGGTGAATGTATTAACCCAGGTTTGATTTTAGGTATCACATAGACTCATTAACATCAAAACATAAATAAATAAATAAGGCCAAAGAAATTGTACTGTAAGGTATTTGCCCTGTATGAAGCTGACACAATTTGAATCACTAGCATTCCATGGGGTCCCCAAAGCCTACCAGTAGGGGATTCCTGGGCACAGAGCCATGAGTAAGACCCAAGCACTGCCAGTGTGACCCAAAACCAAAATATAAATAGTAAGTGCCTAGAGCCCTAATAAGGATTAAATAATATTCTGCCAACTTGATGTTCTCATGGAAACTGACATCTATTTGGAAGAAGATTCTTTGGAAGAAGAATTTAAGTAAAGAGATGACTCTTCAATCACAAAGTAAGGACTTGAATCTACTATGTACTATGACACTATTATGGAGGAATTTAGCAGAAAGGGATCAGAAAGAGGAGGGAAGGGTCAGAATTTTGAGGAGACATATTATGCAATTTAAGTTATATATGTGATGACTATTGGTCAGCCTCCAGACCTTATTTTCATAAGGGTAGATGACAGTATCTCACATATCCATATAAGGACATATATCATCGGATTAGGTATCCCAAAGCACCCTGTGTTCTTTTAAATATGCAACCAGATTAGTAAACCAGTTAGGTGATCCAATTAGACTGCAGAAACAATTAAGGGGCAAGAATACATAATCCAGGTCCCTATCCCAAACCCACCACCCCTTTTCTGGTCCTTTCTCCCTTGCTTCTGCCTTTCAGACTACTCTATCCTTGCCTATTTTCCTTCCTTGATTACCTATATCAACTTGAATTGTTAAGAGTTGTAAAACAGGAGACCTGTGGCAGTTGATATGCTAATTTTATACACCATGCATCAGAACCCAGAACAGATCACTAATGCTGCAACAATACTTCAATAAAAACATGTTTTTTAATTAAAAACTTTTAAGTAAGGGGTAAAATGAGATTACCCTAGATTGATGAAGACCCTAAATTCAATGAGAATATCTTTGTAAGGGACAAGAAAAATGATCCAGAAAGACATTTAAAGATCCATGTAAAGACAAAGACAGAAATTGGAGTGATGTGTCTGCAAGGTTTGCCTCCAGTCACCAGAAGCTGAAAAATAGGCATTAAAATTTGTCTGTTAAAGCCTCCAAAAACTATCAACATTGACATTTTCTGGATCTTAGACTTCTAGCCTGAAAATAGAGAATATGTTTTGTTATTTTTAGCCATCAATTTGTTGGTAGTTTGTTACAGCAATCCTAGGAAACTCAGAGCCTCAATGTAATGTGTTCGTTGGATGCACATAGAGCACTCATCGAGTTCCAATAATTGTTCTTTGTCTCCAACTCACTACATTATGACAGTAGCCTCATGTGGCCATTGAGTACTTGAAATGTGGCTAGTGTGAAACATAATGTGTTATACATTTAAAATGCACACTAGGTTTCAAAGACATAGTGCAAGCAAAAATAAAACATTTCATCAATAAATTTTTATGGATTATATATTAAATAAGATTAGGTTATATCTTGTTCAATAGATAATAGTTTGAATATACAAACTCATATACATTGAAATTAACTTAAATTTTGTTTTCACTCTATATCATCTGATAAAAATATTTAAATTACCATATGAATCCAATTGTGTTTCTTTTGAGGAGCTGCAATTTTAGCCACAAGGAGTACTATGGTGAATAAAAACCCTTACCTCAAGATCCTCAAATTCCATCACTTTCCCTGGGGTAAGTCAGTTGAAACTGATAGAGTAACATTTCCCCTGGGTCAGGAAAATTGGGCATTTTCTGTGGCCCTGATTTGAGTTCTAGATCCCTACCCACAACCTCAGAGCATAAAACCATTACCAGTGATTACCAGTGATCTTCGTCTCATTAACAGGTCCATTTCTCACTAACCAAATCTGGAAAGATATCATAGGTGACTCAGGCTCCAACTATCTCTCTTTTTTCTTAGTTTGGTTATTAGTTTGGTTTGGGGGCATCATTCAATTGCTCTGGAATTACTTCTAGTTCTTTGCTCAGGGCTCATTCCTGTGGTGCTGGGGACCATATCCAGTGCCTGGATAAAACTGAGACATGTTGAGTGTAAAGTAAGCAACTTACCTCTGTACTTCTGCTCTTTTGATTGTGGTGAGCACCCAGGAACTATGTAGACTTCCATCACCTCTTCACTTCAAAGGGCCTGCTTCTATCTCAGTCAGAAACTGGGTTACAGAAATTATGGGTTAAATTCAAAATTAGAAACCAGAATACCTATATGGCTGGGGATAGTTTAAAATATCTCCCTTATCTTTATCTTTAAAGGAAGCAAGGAAAAAAAACCTTTATCAGAAATATTTATTTGCAGTCCCATTAATAGTATATCTCAGCATTTCCACTCTACTTAAATTTCTTGTTTTGTTTTGTATTTTATTTTGGGGACACACCCAGTGGCGCTCAGAGGTTACTTCTGGCTCTGCACTCAGAAATTGCTCCTGGCAGGCTCAGAGAATCATATGGGATGCCAGGAACCAAACCCAGGTCAGTTCCAGGTAGGCCACATGCAAGGCAAAGGCCTTACCGCTGTACTGTATTGCTTAGGTCTTTAAGTGAATGTTTTGATCACCTCAATACTCACCACCTTCTAACTTACCCTTCCCAAAAATGTACTTTCACTCTCCCTACAAGAAACCCTTTTGTGATTATGCAGACAAGTTAATTTGAAGACATGAGTCCACCATCTACCCATCTGCTGAAATGTTGTTAATAAAGCTCTTTCATCCAGTTATCTTGTCTCTCAGTTGATTGAAACTTTGAGCAGCAGTAGAACCTAACCTTCTTGGTGATAAATTAAACTTGGCCTTAGAAGGATTAAATGGCCTTCTCAAAACTCCCAGTTAGAAAGGGACAGAATTGGTATTTAAACTTATTTTGTCTATTTCCATAATCCATGGTTTTAACATTTCCCTTTAAGGCTGACAAACCTAAGCTTCCTTTCAACTACAAAAGAACTTTCTGAGTCCTACAATGGAGTCAGGACTTTGAGAACCTGATGTCTTCCCAGCCAAATCAGGAACATAAGTGACTGTATTTTTATGAAAAAAGTACTTCTAATTTGATAGAACTAGTGCCTCAGTATTCTGAATATATTTCACCCTTTCAGCCATAGGCAGAAACGGTCATTAAATGCAAGAAGTAAGGAGGCAAGGTAGAAGAGAGAGCACAGCTTATAAGTCACTTGCCTAGCCTGCTGCCAATCAGGGTTTGAAAACTGGCTTTACATGGTCCCTTGAGAATCTCTAGGACAGGAGTGGCGAACACGCAGCTCTCGAGCTGCAAGCGGCTTCCAGCCAAAATGAATGCGGTTCTTTGCCTCTTCTCATTCTTTTGTCTGCTGTGGTTCTTTGCCAAGTTTAGATTTTGTTCTGCTGCTTCTGAGGAGGGACCTCTGAGGAGAGATCTCCGAGCACGGAGTCCCGCCCCCAGGCTGCGTCCTCCCATCTCCCATCGCTCGGAAACAACTGCACGGACCAGCGAGCGGGGGATCCGTGTGTCACCAGTTGGGTCACAT
Source organism: Crocidura indochinensis (assembly GCA_004027635.1). NCBI lineage: Eukaryota > Metazoa > Chordata > Mammalia > Eulipotyphla > Soricidae > Crocidura > Crocidura indochinensis. Next base: position 25,937 of record PVKC010004302.1, on the reverse strand, counting down.
CTTGCCATTAGTTCTTAGTGTGGGGGATGCAGCACACCCTCACCATCACTGCAGGATTTTAACCCTCACTCAAAATGGCAAAATGCAATATGTGTTTCATATATAATTGTTAAAATTAGATGCTTTTGTGTGAGTGTTTGTCTGTTTTGGCAGGTCACTGCGTGGTGTAGCTCTCTGACTCTCACAGTTAAAAATTTTGGCTCTTTGTGTCGAACTTGTTCGCCACCCCTGCTCTAGGATTAACTCCTAAGAAGAAGTCAAGAGTAATACTTGAGCACCACTGGGTGTTACTCAACTCCCATCCCACCCTGCAAAATTATTAAAATAAGAGTTGCAGGTATGCATTATTTCAACTCCAAATCTACCACCAGTTTCAAGTGTCATTCCAATATTACCCCTGGATGATTCTCTCAACCCACCCCTGCTCCCACCACTGCTTTAGCAAATTCCTTCATAAAATTGTATTATTAAGTGGTCTCCTATGGCTTGGATGTCCACAGCTATTTCATGTCTACATCACCAAAGTGTCTAAGATCCTTGACCAAAATCCTTATGGTACCACTATTCATCCTCCTCACTTTCCCAACACCATTACCACCTTTGGCATTCTCAGTTCTAAAATTGAGTATCATGGGTTTGGCATAATTTAATACTTTCCATTCTCTTTTCTTGCTACTCCACCATAGGTAAATTAAAAAATCTGGTATTTAGGGGAGATCGAACTGTGGTTTGTCCTACGCCCTGCGCTCTGACCCTTTTAAGTTTGGTTTTGAGTCTGTAAAATTCCTTAGCCTTTGTTTATCCGTGAAGTTGTGTATTCTTCTTTCAAACCTGAAAGTAAGTCTGGTTGGGAAAAGTGTTCTTGGCAAAGCATTCATTTTGTTGACTTTTTGATTTTGTTGCTTTTAGTGTACTATTTCTATCTGTAGTTTTCAATCCTTGTGATGAGGATATTCTTTGGGGTGCTTCTTGGAGTCTCTTTTATCTGGTACTGTTCGGGCAGTCAGGATATGGTTACATGCACTCTGCAGCTCTGGAAACTTCTTAGCAATGATGTCTGTTGATTCTTCATGAGGAATTTCTTCCTGGTACTCTGGGACTCTCTTATGTTGTTTAGGTTGAATTTAACACAGTGTTCTAATGTCTATTCATTTATTTATTTTAAGATTCTTTTCTAGCCTCTTCTGTTGTAGGAAGATCTTTATGCAACTCATCTTTCAGTCCACTGATTCTATCCTTAGCAGCTATTTCTATGCTGGTGAGGCCTTTTGGTGAGTTTTTCATTTTGCTAATGAAGTTTTTTGGTCCAATTATATCTGTTTCAATTTTTCTCATTTCTACTCTCATATCTTCTTTAGTCTTATTTGCTATTCATTCACTTTATTGATTTCTTGGAATATCCTCTGCATTTCCTTTATAAAGACCTTATCAGAGAGGCTATAGAGGTGGATGGTACTAGTTGTGTCTTCAGGTCTACCATCTTCATTCACTGAGCACAGTGGAGATCTGTGTTGTTTCCCCACTGTGACCTTTGTGATATGGTCGTGTTTTTCTGTGTTGTGCTAGGACTCCTTGATGAAAAGAAATGTGCTGCCACAGAACAGAGTAGAATGGTGTGGCTACACTCTTCTTGTAGAGTGCTAGTCTGGCCTTTTGTAGGCCTGGCTCTCGACTCATCATGACAAGTGCTGCTGCATGCTGGTTCTGACTTTTCCATATTGCAGAGACATCCTGGCTCACTTTGTAGTAAGGGCTGTGGAACACTGGTCCCTACTGTTCTGGATCCTGGATGGTCATTTTGATAATGTTATTTTTTCAACCCATTGACAGGGAATTATATTCATTTTCTATAAGGGCCACCCATATGATGCATGATGGTCCTAGAGAGGGCAGGACCACTCTCAGAAAGTCTGTACCTAGTGTTGCTCCTGCAGCCATCCCCAGTGGCACCTAGGGGTCAAACTCCAGGCTGTGCACAGTTAATATAATCTCCTTAGTCTTTTTTTTTTTTTTTTGGTTTTTGGGTCACACCCAGCAGTGCTCAGGGGTTACTCCTGGCTCCATGCTCAGAAATTGCTCCTGGCAGGCACGGGGGACCATATGGGGCACCGGGATTCGAACCGATGACCTTTTGCATGAAAGGCAAACGTCTTACCTCCATGCTATCTCCCGGGCCCCAATCTCCTTAGTCTTATTAGGAATTTTGTTTATTTGTTTTTGAACCACACCTGGTATGTGCTCAGGGGTTACTTCTGACTCTATGCTCAGGAATCAGGGGACCACACAACATGAGATGCTGGGGATTGACGCTGGGTTGGTCATCTATGGAATATGCCCTTCCAGTTCTAATATTGATACAGCACACATATTACATCTATTTTTAAATAAGAACTAGAAGATAGACAGAAAGGTTTATAATTTGACAAAATCTGGTCAAAAGAAAACAACAAACCCTTAACGTGTGTACCCTTTCAACTGTTACCTAAATGTGAATAATTTGAAAGTAATCGTTTTTTTTGGCCACATCCATCAGCTCAGCCAGGTTACTCCTGACTCTGCACTCAGAAATTACTACTGGCAGGCTTGGGGCACCAAATGGGATGCCAGAGATCCAACTCAGGTCCTCCCCATGCAAGACAAGCACTCAACCTGTTATGTTATCACTCCAACCCCAAGGAAATCAATTTATAATTCTTCAAATTCCTTGAATTCCTTCTCCTAAAAATTAGTCTAAGAATAAGTTATTTTATTTTGCGTGTGTTGGATTATACCAGGTGATAATCACGACTTACTTCTGACTCTGTGCTCAGGGGGCAGTGCTCAGAAAATTATAGAGATAGTGCTCAGAAAAGTCTTAATATCTGCATAGCTTGATGACTTCAAAATCTTTGTTTTTAACTATCTATCCTGCTACTGTCTTCTAGTGCATCGGATATAAAACTTCCATGGCTGGGACCAGAGCAACAGTACAGCAGGTAGGGCATTGCATTTGCCAGCCTGGTTCAATTTCCAGTATTCCATATGGTTCCTGAACCCCCTGATCACAGAACCAGGAGTAATTTCATAGCACTTCAGGGTATGGCCTCAAAACAAAACAAAACAGAAAAACACAAAACACCTTCACAGCACTAGGGAAAAATTCTCCTCTCTTCTGCATAAGATATATGCATTCAAAAGCTGGAAAGATAGTACTAATGGTACGATATATGCTTTAAGCATGACTGACCCCAGTTTTATCCTTCATCATCACATATAGCTCTCTGAACACCGTCAGGGCTCACTCATGAGGAAAGGACCTAGATAAGCCTGAGTAAGACATGAGAATTGCTAGATGTGTCTTCAAAATAAAATTAAAAATACATTTCATGGTAATTATCTATTAAAAGCCACAGTCTTTATATTGTTGTTAATTATTTATTACTAGTTATAATAATACCTCAATAATATGCCTCAGAAAATTAAACATATAGGTTTAAAAATATACACACATACATGCAAATATATCATAGAAACGTGAGTGATCTTAAAAGACAAATGAAACTAATAACTGAATGGCTCTTAAAGGGATAGAATGGAAAGTACAATGCTAAAGGGTTTGTGCTGTATTTGTATTTTGATTTCTGAGCAACACACCAGTGTTGCTCAAGTCTTAACTCCTGGCTCTTGTGCTCAGGGATCTCTCTTGACCATGCTCAGCTCATATGTGATGTTGAAGATTAAACCCATTTGGCTGCATGCAAAGCAAAAACCTTGCCTACTGTACCTTGTCTCTGGTTCATTACCTTTAAAACACATTTGGGGGGGTGGAAGCGATAGCGCAGTGCTAGGGTGTTTGCCTTGCACGTGGCTGACCCAGGAAGAACTTCGGTTCGATCCTGGCATCCCATATGGTCCCCCCAACCCAGGAGCGATTTCTGAGTGCATAGCCAGGAGTAACACCTGAGTGTCACTGGGTGTTGTCGAAAAACAAACAAAAACCACAAACACAAAACAAACAAACAAAATACATGTTGGAAGCTATTAAATGATCCCATTTCAGGGGCCAGAGAGATAGTACAGCGGTAGGGTGTTTCATTGCACGCAGCCTATACAGGACAGATAGTGGTTCGAATCCCAGCATCCCATATGGTCCACCGTGCCTGCCAGGAGCGATTTCTGAACACAGAGCCAGGAGTAAGCCTTCCTGCCACTGGGTGTGACCCCAAAACAAACAACAACAAAAAAAAACAAATAATCACTCCATTTCAGTAGTTATTGTGTCATGTTCTAAGGTAAATTTTACAATATACTAGATGTCACATCATTTGCAATGACCTACATTTATAATAAAAATACTCAGAGACCAATTGAAAAGTAAAAGTGGGGTTCAACATTTTGAAGATTATTTTAGAGGAAATGTAACCTCAAATTCATGATTTATTGTTCTCTTTAAATATTCTTTTAAGATTTCTTTAAATTTTCTTAAATTCAAATTCTTTGAATGAAGGTCATCTAAAGCCAATGTCATCCTGTTAATCAAATCCTTCCACTTAGCTAGTCTGCAAAGAATGAATGTGGAATTAGAAGGGAGCAATAGCTCCATATCATTTCTCAGGAGACCACACTTGGCAATTTCCCACCCACTGGGGAAATGACAAAAAGAGCACCAGGCTTTGGGCCAGCAGCCACCACTCTGTTGTTCTGTCCCCAGGTGGCTCTGGAGTCTAATCCTTTCAAGACCGGGAATAAGGTCTTTGTGTGAGTGCTTTCTTGCTGTTGTCAATGACCAGGTTCACTCCAGATCACACCCTGCAATGATAATGCCTCACAGGTGTATGGACACGGATGCCCTATACTATTTGCACAAATCTTTGGAGCCTCCAATACCTTGTAAAGGCAGAGCATTCTCTATTCTTCTATTCCATTAGGCATGTTTCCTTTTGTTCTCAACAAGCACAGGGCTTTAACCCCTGGATGATTGAATTTCATTGGCTTCTCTTCTGCTCCCTCTCTAGACTACTGGAAATTGGTTGCTCTTTCTCCTTAACTAATTGTTCCACCCGCTGTTCTCCTGGTCATGGTGCATTTGGATCTGCCCAAAAAGCCTTGTATAAAACGCAATTATTTTTCAATGTAAATTATTATCACCCTCAGCATCATGGCTTGTCAGAAATGCACCTCTTAATTTTCCAAGTTGCTTTTTCAAATTAGGTTCAATCTGGTCTGAACTTCTCCTGGCCCTTCTGGTTTATGTCATGGGATTTATTCAAAAAGATCGCATACTTCACCCCATTATTTCTCCTCATCAAATTCAGACCACAATCAGGAATGAATTGTTTTCATGTATGAAGTACATGTATGAAGTCCTACACATCATTAGTCTATACTGCTAAGATGTGGTTTTCCAGTAGTTGCCCAACTTAGATTTATCTTTTTCTCCCCTGAGTAAAAGTTAGACTAATTTCACAATTAATCTCCTATTTATTGTTGTTGTCATTATGTTTGTGTGTGCTTTAACTATTAGAATTATGCTTTATATGACGTTTCCAGATCACAAGCCTAGTTTAGATTCTAACTATTTCATGCTCCAAAGACATGAACTGGGGGCCCATTAATTCTCTCTCTAAACCTCAAATTCCCTATTTGGAAAATGGGAATAGTAAACACTCTCTCATAGAGATCATTCAAGCAAATGTTTCTAAAGCATCTAATTTGTACCTGCTGTCTACTTAATAAAAGATAGTCATCATTTGTAGGGAACACATCCAACAGAACCTTCAAGACTTACTGGTGTTTCCATTTCACGTCATGAAAAATAATAGCATGACATTTTCCTGAATTAGTTGGTATGTGCTGATATTTTACTGATGCTATCTTTGTGTTACATGTAAACCCCCCAACTGGATCTCTTTAATATCCCTTTCACTTTCTTTCGGAATGGATATGTGTGGAATTGAAAAATTAAAGTAGTAATAGCTTGCATCGTCAAACTGTTGGGAGCAAACTCGTTTGTTTTCATTCTGAAATCTGAGTCTGGGTTTCAAAGACTTGATTTTGTCGACTCCCTGGGGCTTTCTTTTCATCAGTGCATTCCCGGAGTCCCCAGCCTTTAGAAATCGTGGGATATAGTGAGCATCGTGTGCATATTCGATTTTCAGAAAGCATCTGAAAAAGCTCAGCCTCTGAGATTGATGGTTCTCAGCTTTCAGCTTTGGTTTCTCTCAGCCCGAGGACCATTTGGATGTGGGCCTAAGAACATAGTCACACAATGTCAGAGTATTAGTATTAAGTAGGCACAGCCCCACTCCCTGCCTCTTGGCCTCATTTAGAAAAACACGAGAAAATAAATCTAATCTCCTCACGGTTCCCTTGCGCTGCACCACAGCAGGAATGTTATATGATTTCAAATTACTTATTAGAAATATTCCTGTGGGTATCATGTGGAGGATTACTTTTCCAAGGTTATTATAGAGCCTGTATCCTTAGGAAAATGAGGCGTAATTCTACCTGCTAGTTCATTCCGAAGGCTTCTTCTACCTTTGGACAAGAACCAACTTCTAAGTCAAGGAGCTGGGACATTTATCTTCTGTTTCACTCTCACTTTCCATCACATTTGGGATAAGCAGAGGGTGGGGGTAAAAATCACTTTCTCAAACCATTTGCTTCTAATAATAGAGTACAGGCTTATCTCTTCTTTCAAAGGAGATGATATGACACCCAGAGGGAGTTTAATCTTAGAAAAGGCCAGTGCCAAGAGCTGAATTGTTAAAGTTTGCATTTCCACTCATGTATGAGCAGAAAGCAAGAAAGAAAATGTTGGTGGCAGTATCTCAAAGCAATTGATGTGCTAGTCAGAGAACTTCAGGCACAAAGCTAAAGCTTTACTAGGGCAATTCATAATTACTGAGCAAGTCCTTTCACTTCTCTTGGTTAGAATATTTCCCTGTATTTCTCTGTATCTGCTGTGTATGGATATCAGTGATCTGCATGTTGGGTTTTGCATAAGGCAAAATTTTCCATGTTTATTGTGGTCATTTTCTTTTCCTTTAATTGTTGAGTCGTTGGCTCTCAGTTTTGCAAGAAACACTACAATGTTTAGTATATTTTGACACGGAGGATGTCTTTTCGTTTTCTCTGACTTCCCAGCAAGCTTAGTCTTTAATGGGATCATAGAGATACAACATAATCGCAAGGCCATATTTTTGCTCCAGAGCTGTTGGGAAAGGAAGTAGGATTTTTCCTTAAACCCTTCAGAGCTAGCAGAGAGTGTGTCCCCTACCTCCTCCTTGAAGATTGTACTGAGGGAAAAATGTTAAAAAAAATTGAAAAGGGAAATCTCTTCTAAATCCTTCTAAGCCTTTCTTCAAAGCAGAATTCCTTGCTTTGCTTGAAATAAATGTCCACTGAATTTTAAATCATAAAATCGGATTGCCAATTTAAAAATCACAAACTCACTTCCAAAACAAATATCAGTGAGTTTTTAATGGCTTCCCTTCTCCCTATGCAGAAAACTGAGGGTTGACTTCATTTGCATTCACACAATTTTGTCCTTTGAATTCAAGAACTGTATGTAATTGTCTGTTGGCTTTGCAAATGCAGCTGATTTTGACCTGTCCAAAAATAATAAATCACTCTTTGAAAAGGTTTTGGAGAACCTGAATAGATCAACAACATTTGTTTGATTCTCAAGACTAAGTCTCTTCAGCTAAAACAATGTAAGAACATTATGCAATTATTTAGAGGAAACTCGGGACCTTTGGGACAGTCAATCATATAATTCAGGGAAAAGTAGATTTGGGGCCCTGACATTTGCAGATAATTGTGCAACCCTCAGCTGTGTGCGCTGGTCCTGGGAGAGCTCCCACCTTCCATTCGCCCCCTTTCTCCCATCCTGCTTCACTCTGTGCTTCTTGATTAGTAATAAAATGAATAAATCAAGCAGACCCTGGCTTGGCTCTTGTGAGATATGCTAAAAGAAATGAATATGAAAACTGTAAAATACCAAACTAAAGGTGTCCTCCCAACCTCATTTCTCGTTAAAAAAAAAAAAAAAAAAAAAAACTAAACTCCTTCAGCAAACATGAGCTTGGAAACTGAAGCTCAACCCACCCAGATGTTATTAAGTATAAATATTTATAAGACCCATAAAGATCCTGGCTAAGCTCAATTTTGCCTTATGCGACAAATGTTTCAAATTCAGCTTTTGCTGTTTGAAGCAGGCTACAGTAGAAGACTCGTTATTGTTGGGGAGATGAGGGAGCTTCTCTTTTATGTTTTATGGCCAGTTTTTCATTGAAGGGTATTGTTTTTCTCAGAATCACTTCTTGAGGCCTGTCTTTTCCAAGAAGCCAAAAACAAGTCCACTTGCTGGAGCTGTGAATCCCAAGCTCACAGATGGCAGAGAAAGTGAATCGTCCATGTGAGTGAATGGTGGAGATCCAGGTTCCCTTTGTTCTTTCCCCAGACTACACAAGTGAGGTCCTGGAAGCCTCAGCAGCAGCATCCATTCAATAAAGTGGTAACTAGAAAAGAAGCTATGGACAATTCACTCATGGTTTTTATTTATTTAGTTGTTTTATGGGGGTGGGGGGGCACACTGTACTCAAGGCTTACTCCTGACTCTATGCTCAGGGTATATAGTCTTGCTGGAGACAAAGGACCATGTGGGATAATATCAAGGATCAGACCTAGGTGGGCCTAGGTTACAAGTCAATCACCCCACCCACCATACTATCTCTACAGCTCCGTCAATCATGTTTTAAAAACCTTTATTTAAAAATAAATACAAGTGGTGTGTGTGTGTGTGTGTGTGTGTGTGTGTGTGTGTGTGTGTGTGTGTGCTTTTTGGGCCACACCCGGTGACACTCAGAGGTTACTCATTACTATGAGCTCAGAAATTGCTCCTGACTTGGGGGACCATATGGGACGTGGGAGGATCGAACCGCGGTCTGTCCTAGGTTAGCGGGTGCAAGGCAAACGCCCTACCACTTGTGCCACTGTTCCAGTCCCACAAGTTTTATTTTTAAATGAATAAAAGCTTTAATGTTTTTAAAATAAAAGTATTAAATTAAGAGTGGTTTTTTGTGTGTTTTTCCAAAAATAAATTTGAAGGGGTAAAAAGAGCAAGAGACTATACATGGTTCCAGGGTTCAGGTTGGGGTCAGCATGTTCAATGCAAACACCTTAACCATTATACCAGTGCAGAGGACATGCAAGTTGAAATTTGGAAGGGAGGCGATGTAAACTATACACGAATTGGCATTTAGGATTAAGGCATTTGGTTCTAGAGATGAGGAAAGTGGCTCAGTAGTAGAACAATTGTATTTGTAGGGGTGAAACACTGGGTTCATTTCTTGGCACCCCATTACTGCCTGGAGTGACCCTCAAGCTCCAATGAATGTGACCTATAAACAAAACAAATGAAAAAAATGGCCTTCCAGATTCACAAATAAAAAGCAATGTATAAACTCATTATTTTTGAATATTGTAATTATTGTGATATTGTTATATTGTAAGTCTTCATGTCTTACCCACCTTTAATCTTGCTGTGGCTAGCTAATTTTCTAAAACCCCTCAAACACGTTGTATCATATTACAGTTAACAAACTGGGGTATATTTTGGTAAAATCAGTTGCTACTTTGGGGATGATTCATCTATGCTTGGGATGAGAAGAACCTTGTGCTTCTCTCTAAGAATAATCCTGAACAGAGAAATTATTCCTGACTCATTGGGAAAGTTCCGATGTTTTCTCAGTGCCACCTGGCAGGATTTAATTCTGCTCCTACCTCCCCATTTATCAGGTGGAAGACTGGGGTTATTCATTGCAAAGAGCTTAGTATTGAAGGTCTGCGACCCTGTGCTTGCTCCTGGGTTTGAGGTTTCTAAGGGAATCTCCAAACACATCCATACCAACCCTACCCTGACTCACACTCCTTGGCTCTCTATATTACTGAACCTGAAATTTATACTGATCCGGGAAGCACCAATCTCCTCAGAGGACGCCTTTGTCTGCTTGACACATCTGACAAGTGCATCATGCTCACCTGGATCCTCTGATTAATGTAGATGTAAAGATTTTATCAAGGCTCCTGGCGGTCAAACTTCAAGACGTAATCACAAAATCAATCCACATAGACTAACTGGGCCTGGATTCACTAAGAAGACATCCCGTAATGTCAAGCACTTAATTAAGGCACTCTAGTTCTCTTGCCCCCAATTGATTCTTTTCTTTTCCTAATAGGTGATGATGCCCTTGCTCTGGGTGGACAGGCCACTTTCTTTCAGAACCTTGCAGTTTGTGTACCTACCAGCAGGGGGCAGCTGTGCATCATTCCACTCCCCAGGGACTAGACGCCCCACAAGATCCCTTTCTCCATCCATGAATGTGGTTGGCTTCAAGAGAGAAAATTTAGAGGCATCTGTCCAAATAGCCCCTCAGCTTCAAGGCTCCTGCAACCTCAGAAGAACCACAGAAGTGAACTTTTTGTCATGGGACTTAGTCCCACCTGCAAATCCTGGGGAAGGAAAAAAGTTTCGACTTCCAGGGACCTTGTCCTGAAAAATTATCAGGGTCCCTTCTCAGAGAGACTCTCTAGTTCTACTTCCAGTCCTTGCAATACTGTTTTAGATGATACAAAGAGAAATCCTTTCCTTTCATTGAAGTGTTCATAGAAGGACCTTGTGTTTGCTTTGGTGGCTATAAGCAAAACCCTTAATGAAATTAGGTCCACGGGAAACCAAAGTAAAAAGGAGATCTCCCTTCTGAAGTAGTGAGGTGGATGATAGATAGCAAGATAATATAATTAAGGCATTGCTCATGTCTCCTTAATTTTATTTCCATATTTTGTGTAAGGGTCTGTGGAAAAACCACCCTTAATGGCTATGCTCTGTTCTTAGTGGCTTCCCTGTGATCTGAGCAGTGGGAGGAGCAACTGCCTTGTGGGGTGGGCAGACCCCTACTCCAGGTTGAATGGTAGGAATCTGGAGAATTGAGTGTCCAATCCCCTGACACTCTGCCTTGGCTAGAAGGCATTTCCCAGTATACACACTTTAGAGACACTTCTGGGTGCTGCAAAAATAGAGACCAACCAAAAATAGAGGCCCTCCTGTGGATGTCAAGGAGACGGAACCTTGCTTACATAGAACCTCGGACTTAGCAGCCACCACATGTCCCAAGGAGTGAGGCTAGGATGCAGAATTGGCCATGTTCATGCAAGGCTGAGCAACATCTGCCTGCTCAGAATGGGGCAAGCTAAGATGCTCCTGAACGGTTTGTCTGCCTGCAAATTAGTGAGCCCCAGAAACATGGCTCACAAAAGCTGTCTGGATCTGGTCAGTGAAGATAGCAAGAGAAAAGCCACCAGCAGTGGGTCTGGTTCCCGTGACAGCAACAAACCAGTACAACTCTGGCCGGTGTCCATAATCTATAGAACAAATACATCAGCTAGATCTTTAGTTTGATTTGGGGGAGAACACACTTGGCAGTGTTCAGGGGTTCTTCCTGTGTTCAGGAGTGTCCCCTGTCAGGACCATTTGTGGTATCTGTGATTTGAATCCCAGCTGGCATGCAAGGCAAGCACCTTAACTGCCCAGATAGATTTTTTTTTATGACAACCATGTTTTAAAGTGCTGCAGAAGCTCCTCTCTGATACTATTCAGCCCATGAGGTCAATGTTTGCTTCTGTTTGGATATCAAGTTGGTGCCAACTAAGGGGCCTCTTGCTCTTATTGCAGGACTTGGAGGACTTTATTTATTTCAAGGTTATACGGGCCCTCTATGCAATAAATGCTTCCCTTCAATTTACTGTGGGAACCCAGAGCAATTCTAAGCCAGAACAATTCTAAGTTAGACTTTTCTTAAGTTAAAGTAGAATGGGATCTTCAAAATCTTGTAGCCTTGTTATCCACAGACCCCATGGGGGGGGGGGGGCTAGATTTTAAAAATAATTATAAATATCCACTAAACTAGTTAATAGTACTTAAACTAATACATCAAGTTGGTCTTAATTTTCAGGGCTTTTTTTTGTTTTTGTTTTTTGGCCACACCCAGTGACACTCAGTAATTACTCCTGGATATGCACTCAGAATTCACTCCTGGCTTGGGGGATAATATGAGATACTTGGGGATTGAACCAGGGTCCATCTTAGGCTAGGGCACGTAAGCCAGATACCTTACCACTTGTGCCAGTGCTTCAGCCCCAATTTTCAGTATATATATATATATATACTGACCCAAAAACCAATATATATATATGTATATATATATACTGACCCCAAAACCAATATATATATGTATATATATATATATATATATATTGGTGTGACCCAAAAACCAATATATATATATATATATATACATATATATATTGGTTTTTGGGTCACACCAGGCAGCAGCACTCAGGGATTACTCCTGGCTCTATGATCAAATATCATTCCTGACAGGCTCGGGGGACCAGATGGGATGCCGGGATTCGAACCACTGTCCTTCTGCATGCAAGGCAAATGCCCTAGCTTCATACTATCTCTCCGCCCCCCAGTCTTCAGTATTTTATAGAGGCCTTCCCAGTATGTCTCTCAGATCCCTTAGCTTAGAGCAATATGGCTACTCTCAGGGCATGTAGGGCTTTGGGGACCAGATGCTCTGGTAGCCATAGAGAGCCAATGAGACAACTCAGAACCTACACAAGCAAAGCATGAGTCACAGCTCTCTGAGCTGCTTCCCTAATCCCAAAATGTTCTTAATGTTTCTTAATTTTATCTAAGTATAAACTATGTTCTCAGTTCACTCTAAGAGAAATCTTTTTCACTGAATGGCTCTGTGTTAGTCCAGTATGTATGATCAAAATGATCTTCAAATTTACTTCTGTTTCTCCAGGTCTGCTTCTCTATCCCTAATGGCAAGTCTCAGTTTAGCAGTGAAACCTCAAAATGGTAGATAGAAATTTGATTGATTGAAGAACCTCATTGTCTTGGAAATTTTAACTACTCAGATCCCCATGCATCTCAAGTTCACCACATGTTCTAGGTAAATCAACTACCTGTGTTCTATGCTACTGTCTCATGGAATGTCCCTGTATAACTACCTCGCATGTCCATCCTCATAAAAATAATGTACTACAATGGACAACAAGCACTGGAGGCATAGACAGGCCAGTATAAGAAAAAAAGGTAAAGACTTTGAATTTCTGTAAGGAAGGAGTTCTGGTTTTTATTTAGTTGTTTAGTTTTGGTTTTGAACCCACACATGGCAACACTCAGGGCTTACTCCTAGTTTTATACTCTGTATACAGGCGTCACTCTGGTTCTAGGCTCAGGGGGTCATATAGAGTACAAGGGATTAAACTGGGGCTCAACCAGGTGCAAAGCAAGCAGCTTAACCCTTGTATGATCTCTACATCCCTAATACTCCAGTGTTTAACAGGTTTTAGTTGATTAGCACAAATCCCTGTAGCTAAGAACAAGTCATGAAGATATAGGTGATCACTCAGTATGTTATCAGATAAAACCACCACTACTGAGAGTGCTAACATACTGAACACTCCTGATGCCCAAGGACTAATGATGTCCTTATAAAGTCACAGGTTTGGTCTCTTTTAGTGAGGTTACTCTCATTATTATCATCCAAGTCCAAAGGGAGAGGATTTTTCTAAAGATTAAGAACTTGTTTGGCCTTGATATCGAAGGTAGAGACTCTAGGGGTCAAGCCTGCAACCTGAGGGCTCTAGTCCTTGCTCCTAACAAGAATTCCACATGGCTTAAACAAAGGATAATTATTATTCGTATATATCCACTATTCTGCTGTGAACAGTTGAAGGCAATAAGTGGCATCTTCTATACCTACTTTCTAACAGGGCATACACAAAAGTTCTAGTTAGTGTCATAAGCTGGCTCCCAAATTTTCTCTTCTCTTCTGGAATTGGTGATGAGTTGGCACTGGTGGTAGGATTGGTGTTAAAATATTGTAAGTCTAACTCAGCTATCAATAAATTAGTAAATCATGGTTTTTTAACTAAAAAAATTAAAGAAAACAGACAAATAAATAAAACGAGGCCTCCTTTATGCAAAGCATGCACTCAATCCTTGGAACAATCTCCTTGGTTCTGTATTATGCTTTCATGGAGGAATTAGTCATGAAAACAGAATGTCTGAGAGGTCAGTTATAATATGATTAGGGGTTGAATGATTGTGCAGTGAGTAGGGTGCTTATCTTGCATACAGATAATCTGGGTTGATTCCTGGCACCCCATATGATCCCCCGGAGCCTATAGGAGTAATTACTGAGTTCATTGCTGGGTGTTAAAATTTTTTTTCAAAAATAAAAGTTATTATGTGAATTTATCATGATATAAGCCATTTACATGCATAGATATTTGGGATTTGAAATATTTATTTTAATTTTTATTTAGACACCATAATTTATAGTGTTGTAGGCCTGCAATCAGGCCTAAACCCTCCATCAGAGTGAATATTCCTACGTCCTCTCTTATTCATCTCTTTTTAGCAAACTCAATTCTGCAGGATGGTTCTCTAAATACTACTACCATTGGTCAGTTTATTGAAAGCAGATGGAGACTGGAGCCTCACTCAGAATTACACAAGGCTAGTCCTAATTCTGTGCTTAGGAGGAGCCACTGGTGATGCTCAAATGATCATTTGTGGTGCTCGGTATTTAAATCTAAGTTGTTTTCACTTCAGCCACATGCAAAGCAAGTACTTTAACCACATTAATATCTCTCTTGCCCTCTACTGTATGTTTTCTATTTTCTTATGAGGTTTCTCCCTCTCCCTCTGACTGACTTCTCTCAGCATGATCTCCTCTAGTTCCACCCATGTAGCAGCAAATTGCAGGATTTCATTGTCTTATAGCCAGAGTATTATTCCATTGGGTGCACGTGATTTTTATAAAGTCAATACATATGTATATATGCTATAAGATAGACATGTTGAAATATGTGGCTATATTTTATAAATGATCACAGAAGAAAATCAACATTTCAAGGTCCTAACTCAAAAGGAAAATGGTCACAGAATCACAAAACATTGCCTTTATCAGAACAAAGACAAAAGAAAACTGAAAATATCAGCATCCTCTTCATGAACACAACAAAGCATCCCTTTGGGTCCCAGATTTTAGAATGTCTAAATCTGTTGCTTAAAAAAGGGAACTGCTCTAGCTTCTGTCCCAAATGAGGAAGTGCCAAGAGTGAAAGTCGTGCTCTGGAATCAAAGGCTAGAGGTAAAAAGTAGCTCCCCTGCTCATCTGCTTAAGTCTTTCTGTGATTCAGGGGTAGAGAATAGAAACCCACTGGTCCAGTCTTGATGGCTGCTGGCCATGAATTAGTCTTCTACTGCCAGTCAGGCCTCCCTGAGCAGGGGAGAGGAGGTCCTTATACTGGAGTACAGGGGAAGTCACTCTGTGCAAGATGCAAGCCCAGCCAGAACTGCTTTCGGAGGTGGTTGGAGAAGCAAAGCAATCAGAGGACTTTTGAGATGCAGAGATCAGTCCAGAAGGCTGCCTGTTCCCCAAGGATGATTCCAGGTTTTGAGCTTCTTTCTATACCACCACCAGAACTAGCTGGAATAAGTGTGAGGCCACTTAGACAACAACCATGAAGGCTAAGTTCAGCCGATGAACTAATGTTTGCAAATGTTGACAGACTTGACCTCATACCTGAAGTACAAAGTGACATTTCTCACCCTTTGTCCAAATAAATCTTCCCTGCACAGCATTCTCTGAGGACCTGCAGGCTTGTCAAGGAATTGGCCCTGAGCTCATTGAAACCACAGTAGAGTGCCAAGTTTTGCAGATGTTTGCACTGACTGCTTTATGTTTTGCAATATTCCAGAGCTGTTCCCAAGTTGACGCTCATCCATTCACCACGTTACTGCATCATAAGAATGATCTACAAAGGGTAACAGCTCCAAAAGATGAGGAGAGGGAAAACCGTTTCCAATCAGTGAACGAGCAAAAACCAATGCTGCTCCTAAAATATTGAGGGCAGAGGAGAATATGATGAGCAATTCTGGAGGAAAAACAAGGATGATGACATTTATTTATAGATGTGGCCATTTTCTTCTTTTTTGCAGAGGTGTTATGAGACCCCAAACTGGACTTGGGAATGATATTCCAAGCTCAATTTAGTTTAATACTTAGAGAAACACGTGTTAATTTTGAAGCAGTTCATTGATCTCCAAGCTAGAAACCGAATAATAATTTATACTCTTTAATGTGCTGTATCTCACATAAGGATTAAAAAATCCACTTGATACCTATGCTGATATCTCTGCAAAAAATAAAAGAGAGAGATTAAAGGATTATCTGAATGAAAGTCAATCAACTCTGTTATCACAGATCTAAAATGTTCCAGGCATGTTTATGATATATAAAATGCTAAATATCTTCAATGGTCATGTTTTATACATGGTGCCTTTACTCCTCACCTTGATCCTACAGAAGTGGTATTATTATCATCACTGCAGATGGCAAAATTAAGCTTCAGAGAAAGATTAGGAAACAATTGTGGTCACTATTTTTTAACAGATATTAGGCCTCTATTTTTCTGGTAAGTTGGGGTGTCTTAGAGACCAAGTAGAGCAAACACAATTCAGAAGAAAGAAATAATCAGAAAGTTATTATGCAAAAAAACTCTATATTTTATTTTTATTGATATATGTATTTTTGCAGTGCCAGAATCCAGGTTCTCATACAAGCAAGGCAAGTGCTCTGATACTGAGTTACAGTGTCAACCCAACAACTTACATTTTTTTAAAAAATAAAAGATTATGGTTAAAGTAAATCATTTGGTATACTGTGATTTGTTAATTTATTATGACCTAATAGGTTAAATTCCATGGAAAACAAGGAAAGGAGTCAATTGCTAAGAAAGAATGCATAGATATACACAGGTTCATTTTTATTAATCAGGCCTGGATGCTAATTCAGTTGCTTTACACCAGAGCTCCTGGGAAATGCATGCAGAGGTAGAACCATAAAGGATGTATACATATTATGCAGGTGGGAATTTTATATGTGGAGAGGATAAATGTGGTGGTACAACCATGGTACACAAAAGAGAATCCAGTTACTTTAAAGTAGCATCAATGGCCTATGCTATTGGCCAGTGATAGAGGGTGGGGATGGAATGTTTGTCAAGAGGGGCAGAGGTGAGATGGGAAACAACTAAGAGAGTAAGAAAGCACTTTTTCTTGAAGTCTAGAACTACCTTCTTTGCAGAACCTTCTCCTGCCTCAGTTTCCCCACAACTAACCACAGGGGCCTGAAGGACTTGCACAGATGTGCTAGCCAGCCATATACTCTGGTCCCTGCAGCTCGAGTCAGCTTCAATCCCTGCACCTGGAAAGTAGCTCTTGCTACTGAGCCTTACTTACACCTCCTTCCAGCTGGGTGGCTGCCCTGGCTGACCCTTCGCTGCCCTGTCCCTGTCCTTCCCCAGAGACTGGCCTCGGGTCAATGTCCTTTAACACGAGTCCTCCTATGTTCCAGGGGTCACACTAGACCAGGCCTGGGCTGATCACATCTTAGGGGATTTTAATGAAAGAGCCTTTCTGTTTATTTGTGCTGCTGCCTCCATAGCCTGGGGCCATGGTACTGGTCCCCAGTGGGGGAGGCTGAAGCTCAAGCCTCAGCAGGGACTTGGGGGCAGCACACTTTCCTCCCTGTCACCCTTTCCTTCCTGACCATCCTCAGGTCAGTCCTACATCCTTTCCTCTGATTTTCTCAGACACATCTGAATCCTAGTAGTAATCTTAGTTCATTTTTTTGCCCCCATTAACACTCACTTCAGATATATAGATTACCTCCCACCCCAAGCCTTGGTGGTCAGTTCTGCCATAAAGAGAACAAAGGTCAGTGCAATCATGTAGAATTTGATGAATACAAAGCTTCAGAAACAGGCCCAGAGCTGACACCATCAAGAACTATTGTACGTTCAGGATCAGTTTGCGCAGGTTCTTTATTGAATGCTTTGTGTGCTCAAGCAGGTTTTCCTATTATAATGGTAATATTAAATTTAATATTATATATCGATTCTAAGAACAGAGTCATTCCTTAATTTAAATCGAAAGGATGGAGTAATGGGGGAAATTACATTGTAATAAAATAGAAGCTGATTCTTTCTTATTTATTTGAGAGTAGGACCACATCCTGTAGGGCTTACTCCTAGCTCTGTGCTAAGGGCTCATTCTTGGTAATACTCTGGGAAACAAATATGATGCTGGGGATGAACCTGTATTGGCCATGTGATGTGTAAGGCAAACACTTTTTCTATTGTATAATTGTTCCAGTTCTCCTATGAATTTTTTGAGGAATCTTCTCCAGTTTGTATTCCTACAATAATGTTCAAGGTTCCCTTTTATCCATATCTTTGTCAATATTCACTGTTTTTGATATGACAAAAATTTTGCATAAAAATAGATTTAGGGCCAGGTATTTTAAAACAACAACCAATTAAGGCTTCTATGGGTGATTCCCAGTATCAATCAGCACCACATGATCCTATGAGCACAATCAGGAGTGGCCTTCGCTACTTCAGAGCTGGGTCAAACCCTGAGCAGAGCTAGATGTAGCCCCCCAAAAGTATATATAATTTTATATATTCTTTATAAGTAAGCTCCCAGCCTCCATCAACAAAGTTCCTTGGATCCCCTTAAAGTGAATTCCTCCCATCAACACTCCCCAGGTCCTCACATTCATTGATCTGTTTTATGTCCTTGTGGCTTTACCCTTTTGTAGGCTGGCACACAAAGGGAACCATATGCTTTATAGAGTCTCCTGAGTCTGATTGATTTTGTCCAGCCAGAGCCTTGTTACACAGACCCACAGTCCACTCTATTTACTGCTAAACTTTCTTCCTTAAATGGACACATCAATTTGCATGTGCATTCACCAGTAGATGCATATTTAAGCTGTTTCCAGGTTACAACTATTAAAAATAAATTGGCCACAAATATGTGTCTATATATGTAACCATTGTGACTACATTTATCTTTACATACTGTGGGTAAAGACTCAAGAGTGAATTGTGGGTCATTTGACAAGAATGTTTACAAGTATTCTGAAGAGGGGAAAGCAAGATTATTGTTGGGTAGCTTATACAGAATGAAAAAAAATCAAGTTAACAATATTTTTGGCTTATTCTTAGGCCACACTATGTGGTGCTCAGGCGTTACTCCTGGCTCTGTGCTCAGAAATCACTCCTGGTAGGCTTGGGGAACGTTATGGGATACAAGTCAGCTGCATGCAGACAAATACCGTACCTGCTATGCTATTGCTCTGGCCCCAAGTTAATAATTTTTTAGTTGTTTTATTCTTTTTTAAAAATTTTCTTTATTTAAACACTGTGATTATAAACATATTCATAATTGGATTTCAGTCATAAAGTGTACACACACATACCTCCTTCACCAGTGCAACTTTCCTGCCACCAAATTAATTTTTAAAAAGAACCAGCTCAGCTCTGGGCTTAACTTTGCTTTTCAAGCACTTTTTGTAGGTCCAGACACTGAACCTAAACTTTAACATTTTTTTCCTTGGGGTCACATTCTACAATGCTCAGGGTCTACTCTGCCTCTGTACTCAGGAACTACTAGTGGTACCTATGGGATGCCCAGGACCAAATCCAGGTCAGCAGCATGCAAGACTGTGCTATCTCTCTTAAACTCACTGCACTGTTGTTTCCTCAACTGAATTCTAATAGTGCCTATATCTTAGAAATGTAGTGCTGGTCTTTTCAATTTAATTTTATTTGTTCCCCACTCTCTTTGCTGGTCATTATGTGATGACTATTTTTAGGGCTCTTGTTTTTGACCCGGACTTTTATTTGTGCTGCTAAATCAAGTACTGTCCTGAAGTGTCACATGCTTTAGGAGATTGGCTAACCTTTGATTCCCACCGGGCTCCCAGACAGGAAAGGCAGTTCCCAATCCCCTATTCGATTAGGTAGGGGGAATAGTTCTAGCTGTAGAGATCTGCAGGAAATAATTCACACAGTGAAAAAGGTAAAGAAAGGGTTAAGGAAATCCATTGCTCAAGCAAGGAATTCAAACCACAAACACTTTCTGCTTTTAAAATGGAGTGTAGCTCAGTGGAAGAAGACAGAAGAATGAGCCCAGCCTTCCTCAGAGCCCTGCTTTTATTGATAAGAATCAGCTCCACCCTAGGGTGGGAGCAGAATACCAAGTAAGGAATAATCCAATATACTATCACCAGGTCACACCCTAGGGTGGAGTACAATTATTGATTAGGGTAGGATCAGTAACCCAACATTGGCCCACTAGTGAGCAGAACCCAGTGATATAGAAGGGTGTTCATGCTAGTTTTAATGTTAACAAGGAAAGGCTGTGGTGCTCTCACACGTGCTCACCAAATATCATATTTTTGGTTTCAGAGTGTGCATATTTTTAGTTATGGTGTGTGCACACAAATGGCTATGCTTAGAGAGATTACCAACAATGCTGTTGGGGCTTCCAGCCAGCAGAACAACTTAGACCATTTTGGCAAAGATAAGTGGCACCATATCACATGATAGGTCACAGCCTCATGTTTGCAATGCAAGACACATTATATCTGTGTGAATGTGAGGTGTGTGTGTGTGTGTGTGTGTGTGTGTGTGTGTGTTTTGCTGGGTATCAAACCCAAATCATCTATATGCACAGCTTGACAGTTTATGACTCTACCACTGAGTCACATCTTTAGCCCCATGGTAGACAATTTCAGCCATAGACACTTTATGGAGGATCCTTTAATATGGATTTTTTAAAGCAAGGAGTCAAGTATAAGGCCTGGATCAAAGCAAGTACTTAATAAAACTATACTACACCCAATAAAATAAACACTACCAATTTAAAGTCTGGGAATAAATAAAAACTAGAATTTAAAATCAAAGAGATTATAACCAAAATCATTTGTTTTCCTAGAAAGTTCTGATATTTTGAATCAAATATGTTCACCAGATGACATAAATCCATTTATTCATTCAACACATATTTATTGAGTGCCTGTTGAGTGCCAGGTGAAGAAAACTGGCTGAGGCCCCACTCCTATGGTGCTTACATTCTAGTAGGAGAGACAGGCAAAATGAAATGCACATATTATATATAATTACAAGCTCTGATATGCAATAAAAGAAAAAAAGAGGAAGCTTGATGGGAAATTATCCAGCCAGATAAGTTCTACTACTCTCTGTTCTGCCTTATATTAGGAAAACTTAATGCAGTTTCTAGAGTCCTCTCAGATACAGATTCTGCTTATAAGAAAGTGAAAAACCTGACCCTCTTTATCCCCTTTATTCAAAATATGATATTTGCGTTTGATACCTAGGACAGGAGTAACCAGGAATAGGCCATTAAAACTCTGGTCAAGGAATTTACGACATCCTAGGGGAGGAGACCAGGACCAACGGTCCCTGCCAGAAACTCTTCCTGCTGGCTCAGCTGCAATGAAAAGGATCATGAAACTTGGATGTGTTCAAAAAATAGGAAGATAAGCACCATTTCCTCTGGCCCAGATTTTGCAATGGGCTTATGCCACAGGGGAAAATGGCACTGACTTGCTGCTTTCATTGAATGGGACCAAGAGGCAATAGGGAATTCATCCCATAGGGAGGAGGGGATGAAGAAACACAGGATGCGAACTCAAGGCCTCCTCTGCAGCCAGATGGTGTTTGCAGATGTGCCCAGAGGAAACTGAGTGTGAACAAGCATGCAGCAGCTGTAGGGAGAAGTAATATGTCTCTAAGATTAGCAAATGTTTCTTGAAATTTGGAAGGCACTAACATACTGAGACCATCCTGATGTGCAGGAACCAGCCCTGCCTCATCATCCTGGGACATGGCACTTTTGTCCTTCTCGTGAGTTTTAGCCAGATCCAGGTGAAAACAGAGACAGGAAAGGCAGTGGAATCAAGTTCCTGCTGCCTACATTTCCCACTTCTGTCCTATCTTGGGTTTTCACAGAGACCCTTTCTGAGTGCCTTCTAAGTACTGAAGACAGTACTCAGTTCTGTGGAATGTCCACAATATATCTATGTTGGTTTTTTTAGGCCCCTCAATTCCACTGTGTACTCAGTCTTCACATGTTCCTATCATGTGCTGCTATGTTTCTTTTGTTTGTTTGTTTGTTTTTGTTTTTGGGTCACACCCGGCAGTGCTCAGGGGTCAGGGGTTACTCCTGGCTCCGTGCTCAGAAATTGCTCCTGGTAGGCACGGGGATTCAAACCGATGACCTTTTGCATGAAAGGCAAACGCCTTACCTCCATGCTATCTCCCGGGCTCCGTGCTGCTATGTTTCTATCCACCCTTTTCCTTCCCTTCTAGTGAAAACATAAACATGAGGTTCAGACCTACCTAATCATGTCCCCTCACCCTAGTGGCAGAGATTAGTCTTGGAATGGGAATAAACTTGCTGATTAGAAATATTTTTAGAGTCTTGAGCTACTTTCCTTCAACATTCTTTTCCCAGCAGGTTTCAGACAGCATTGCCTGAAAGCAATCACCAGAAGGGATATTCATGAACCTTTCCCATTTATTCCATAAGAAACTAAGATGAATGTCACCATGAAGGGATTTTGCAATGAAATTTGATTCCCTGATCAATTGACTCAGGGAAAGAGGACTCTTATGTTGTAAACGAATCCACTTTAATGATGGTTTAAGCTATTGCTGACTACACTACAGCCAGGTCTCTGAGTTCAACCACCTTTTGATTTTACCTTCCTACAGATCTGCCTGACAAGACCAGAGCATGATAGTGACCATCATAAGGGCTCCACCAGGGCCACTGCTACCACAGGCATAGGTATAGGAAGAGAGAGCTCAGGGCACACTGTTCTCTTCATTACTCACCCCTTGGCCAATACCCCACTTCCTCCAATGGGGCTAGACATTTTTGACTCTAAAGGTTCTGAGTGTGTTGTAGATGTAAAACTGGGAAATAAGGGAATATTCAAATCATATAAACCCCATATAAAACTCATGACTCCAGGTGAGAAACCAGCTCTCTGCAGCAAATTCATGCTGGTGTGGGAGTGGAACCATATTTCTATGGGAACCTTTGCTGTTTCTCCTGTCTATCACCTCATAGGTCTGTTGCAAGAGTATGCAACCTCTGGGGTCCAAAGCATACACCTCCCTGCAAATAGATCCTATGAAAGACAGCAGCAACTCTGCCCAAAGCACCTTATTTTCAAGAAGCAAAAAGATTTTATTGATGGCATCCAAAAAAAAAAAAAAAGGGTGGGGGGAGACTGTGAGGCTGGGAGACACTGATTGCCCACCATCTGCAAGGCCCATAAAGACCAAGTAGCTTTTCCTGTGGGAGGCTTTCAATTCCATCAAGAACAGGTCTTCGGCTTTGGGGGCCAGCTCAGGCAGTTCAGATCTGAGATCCTGACTTTCAAGCTCAATTTCCACACACACCCTGGCTCCTAACTGCCAAAGGTGGTGGCAGCTCTCACTTTATGGCCCTTTGCAGACATTGAACCCTCACTGGCCCAGTTCCTACAGCACATTCATCTCCCCTCTCCATGCTGGCCTCCACGCCCACCCCCACTACCCATTGCTACCGAGTTCAGCAGAGAGTCTATGGCTCAAGCCTAGTCTGCTGAAACTGTGATGGGCAGAGTAGCCCAGTACAAAAACAACTGTGATTTGATTTTTCAAACTCATGCCATGTAATACTGAACACTTCACTCTGTATCATGGTTCTAGAGCGTTAGTGAGTGGTCCACAGGCTGGTAGATGAATTTCAATATATTTTTGGGAATAAGGGGAGACTAAGCAATGATGCTGAGGAGGTTGATAGCAGGGCACATAGTGGAAGAGAGAAAACAAGAGATCACACAGAGAGGTTACTGACTCCCATGACAGCCAGAAGCTGTTGGTGAGCACTGGTTTCCCACATGGAGACTCTAGTTTCACAATGTGCTAACTACTCTACTTCCAGGACATCCCCGGATCTTCGCTGCCCAGGAATCCATTGTGTAAGGTAATCAGATGCCATCAGATGATGCTGACATCAGATGGTGGTTGTGGGGGAAGCTGTTACTTGATAAGGAGATTAAGACAGATGGGAAATTTTTGTTGAAAGATACCTCGTTTCCACCATGTTTCTCTAAAGCAGTGCTTCTCAAACAGTGGGGCACATCCCCCAGAGGGGGAGAGAGGTTCCATAAAGGGGGGCGCATTTGACCTTGGCAAACACTGTCATAACAAGCTAAGCCCCATGTTTAAGTCTCTGTAAGTCTCTGGAGCTGAGAGTTGCTGTGTCCTGCTTCAAACCCCGCTTCGAAAAGCTATGCATTGCAAAACGTGCTCATTGTAGCCATTAATCCAGACATCACCTTTGATTCAAAAATCAGCTCAAATTATTTTATATATTTTTGTTTTGCAGGTTAAAGTTTTTTTTTTAAATAAAGATACTATTTACAGTTGCACGGGGGTGCAAAAAATGTTTTCTTCTTCCTAGGGGGGGCATAACAGAAAATAATTGAGAAGCACTGCTCTAAACTTTGGCAAGCCCCAGAGTGGTCTTTCTTCTTCAAGGCACAAGCTTGATCACAATCTGTTTGAGATAATTGTTGGACCCTGTTTGCTCCATTCAAAGGACAATTACTCTAGTGACAAGTATTAATGTGTGAAGGTGAGTGGGGAAGATACTGTCCTTGCACACTGCTTATCTGGGTTTTATCCCTGGACTGCATATCCCTGAGCACAGTGTAATTCCTGAGCACAACGAGGTATGAACCAAATACCAAAAACCACGTTGATGTGTACATAATAATTATTAGAAACTACAAGTATTGACAGGAATGTGATTAGAAACTATGTGAATTTTGTTCAGTTCAGTTTTTATAGAGACAATTTGAAGATGTCTCAAAACTAAGAACCAAGCTTCCATGTAACTCAGTAATCCTATTTCTTGACATCTATCCCCCCAAAAGAGAAATACTAATCTAAATAGAATCCCACACTTATGTTCATCATAGCACTTAGTTTAATAATTAGGATAATGAAGTAACACAAATGTCTAATGACAGACAAAATGATAAAGGAGTTATGAAAGGAAATGTATAGATGTAAAAAAAGATGAAATTATGCAGCTTGCTGCAACTTGGTTATAACTGGAAGGCATCGTGCTCAGTAAAATAGGACAGAAAGAGGACAAGCACTGAATGATCTCCCTCATCTATACTATAGAAGAAAAAAATACAAGGGAATAGAGAATATTAATTTATAACACTCTGGGATCTGGAATACAAACTGAGAAGCTCCAGATTGGTGGTGTAAGAGGGACTATTGATGAGTGATATGTGACACAGGATCGTAATTGAGGGGTATCTTGGGAACTTTTGTGGTGGAGAGGGTAAGTAACTGTATATATTAAGACCATACATGTCAACTCTATTGTATGCTTATTACCTTATTTACAATAAAACAATTTAAAACAATATTTGAAAGGAAGAGTTGATGCAAGGAAAAACTAATTTAGTCAGAGACTTGAAACTTAAGAAGATTATGAAAGAAAAATTTGTCTCAAACCTGGATCAATAATACTGTGAGATAGGTGCTTGCCTTGATATGGCAGACGTGGGTTCTATCCCTGGCACCTCTTATGGTCCCACAAGCATGCCAGGAGTGATCCCTGAGAAGAAAACCAGGAGTAAGCCCTGAGTATTACCAGCTGTGGCCCAAAATAAAATAAAGTAAAATAAAACAAACAAACAAACAAAAAGCACATCTGACTCTATGGTTGGAATTTATGTCAGTCAGGATGGGAAGGTAAATTAGAAGTTTAAGAGGAAGTACTCTCTTGAAATTAAGAGGAAGTACTCTCTTGTCTTAGGAAGTACTATCTTGAGGATCTTGGGGCTGGTGTCAGTGGTCAATGGACCCTTGGAAGATACTATTTGTTTCTTTTTTTTAATTTTTAATTTAAAGAAAAT
>PVKC010004301.1:0-36092 GCA_004027635.1 Crocidura indochinensis | reverse complement strand
AAGAAGGAAGGAAAGGAAGGGAAAGGGAGGAAGGAAAAAGAAGTTGGCAAAGAGGAAGAAAGGAAGGAGGAAAGGAAGGCAGTTAAAAGGAAAAGGGGAAAAGGAGAAAGAGAAGAAAGGAGGGAAGGAAGGTAGGTAGGAAAGAGGGGAAATGGAAAAAAGAAGGAAAGAAGGAAGATGAAACCCAGTTACCCAAATTGGGGTAAGACAGCTCAGTCAATGAGGCCAATAAGAAATATGGGGTGAGAAGGGGTCTTTGGAAGTGTGGGGAAAGAAATGCTAGGAATGGCAGATGAAGAGATAGTATATTGCACTTATACACTTGCCTTGCATGAGGTCAATCCAGGTTCTATTCCTCATAACCTACAAGGTCTTCTGATCCCCTCTAGGAGTCATCCCTGAGCACAGAGCCAGGAGTAACCCTGAGCACTCCTAGGTGTGTATACTCCCTCCCCACAACAACAAACAAAATGATGATGAAGAAGCTTAGCACTAGCAGACACTTCATATCCTCTATTGACAGCTCTTATCATTATCACTACTCATATCTTCATACCAAGTAGGAGTTAGAGTTGAACATGGGAATTTATTGCCTAAACATCTAAGCTCCATGCTCCCTCTTACATGTGTGCTTTTGCATGATCCCCGAAGCTTTTGCTCATGAATATTTTTCTTTTCTGGAAGCCGCATCCTGCTTTCTTCTCTGAGATCATCTCTCTAGAGCACACCATTATGGATCTTTCTTCAGATAAATGCTTGTCTGCCCATATAAAGAGGCACACTTGGTCTTTTGAGCCCTACTGGATCAAAGGACTATAGAATCTACTGTTGACAACCCATGCCCTGTCTTTGGAATCAGGACACTGCTTCTTCTGAGCACTTCAAGTACTACCAGTACATAATAGCTGATTTTCTCTGTGGCAACATCTGTCAGATTTCCAGCATGTAGGATTTCTGTGTCTTTCTAGATGAATGATGGGGAGGGAGGGAGAGAAAGCAGAAGGAAGTGAAAGGAAAAAAAGGAATGAAAGAACAAAGGAAATAAAGGAGAAAAGAAAAGCAAGGTAAGAAATAGAGGAAGTTTTCCACAAACTATGAAGATAACAATAAGGTATGGGTTAATTAGAGATTAGATTCTGAGGATATGTAGACTGTAAATTAGCATATTTTTGCACGTGATTTGTCTTTATGATCCCTTTTATGCCACCCAAAGATTAGCATGCAGGACAGACTATTGAAAGAATGAATGAATGAATGGATAGAAGGATGGGTGGATGGGTGAGTGGATGGATAGATAGGTAGATAAATGGGTGGGTAGATAGATGTGTAGATAAATTGATGGATGGATGGATGATGGATAGATGAATAGGTGGCTACAAAGATGGATATGTGAATGGATAAATGAGTGGATGGATGGAGGACACTTTTCTCATTGTTCATCCTCTTATTTGATTTCACTTCTGACATTCCAAATGCCACATGTAAGTTTACTTTCTCTTTGAGTGGTTGGAGGTATGACTCTGTCACCAGGTTCAGTGTTTTATTGCAACTCAGTCAGGCATCTAGCCTATGAAATGGGCACAGTGAAAATGGTAGTTTAATCATTCTGCACCACCTCTGCCTTTGCATTTAGGGAGAGAGAGAGCGAGAGCGAGAGAGAGAGAGAGAGAGAGAGAGAGAGAGAGAGAGAGAGAGTTCACGTGCATACAGGGGACAACTGAGTTTCCCAGTAGGATTCTGAAGCAAGACTGATGTCATTCTAACTAGTTCCCTTCAGATAAATCCTTGAAAGGTATTTTGATCCTTGACAAAGATCACAGGAGCCTGACATGACTGACAACCACTTCAGAAAATGAGTACCTGATTAATGAAGTATTTAGCATTGCTAACATTGAAATAAACAACGGATATTTAAGCTATATTTGTAATATAAGCATATTCTATGATCTGATAAAGCAAGTGACTTGATACTATAAATAACATTGGATTTCTTTTTCAATAACTCTCTTTAAATGCTCTAGATAACAGAGGAGGCAACACATACCTTGCTTAGAAATGCATTTTTGAGTGTGGGGGATTGAGTCACACCTGTCTGTTCAGGGACTATCCTACCTCTGTGTTCAGCCGTGACCCCAACTGGTGTTTGGTGTTTCACATATAGAAACCAGAGACCATTACATGCAAGACCTTTTGTACTGTCTCAGCCCCAAGAGATACATTTTGGAGCATGACACACTTGGACTGTGGCAGGCAGTGTCATTCCTGGATAAGTGAAAGCATGAAAACTACTAATAGCATCTAGCCCTTCAAAGAACACCACTAAGCATCAGTTTCTCCAATTAGGAGATAAAAATAGTACAAAGATAGAAGAGAGAGTACAGGAGGGAAGGTGCTTGGCTTGCACATGGCCGGCCATAGTTTGATACCTAGCACCCATAAGGTTCTTCAAGCACCACCAGGAGTGATCTTTGAGCACAGAGCCAGGAACAAGCCCTGAACACAGCCAAGTGTGACCCCCAAATGTAACAAAATTATTTATTTATATAAGCTTTGGAGTGTCAATCATACCTAGGGTTGCTTGGGAACTATGTGCTTTACTCCTGAATTCATGCATGGGTGGTGACCACTCCAGGAGGTGCACAGGAGAACCACTAGGTACCAGATCTCCTTCAGCTTTGGCTCCAAACAGAGCAAGTAGGATCAATTATGAGTCATCTCCCTGGCCCTGAGCCTAGCTGTTCTATTCATGTTGGAACCGCTGTGCCTGTGGGCAGAAGCTCACTTCTGAAATATGGGACCAGATTCTTTACAGTCGCAACCCAACCTAATCAGCCTCATTGCTAACAATCTCTTGGCTTCAGTGGCACCAAAAGACGCATCTCTCTTTAATAGCCTGGTCATGCCTCCAGCCCTTGGGGTTGATGGTTAATATTTTCTTCAGTGGCTTTTCCTGGCTTCTCACCAAACCCCAGCCATTAGTTTCTCCCCTTCCAAGGACCTACCTGGGCAACCTTATTGCAAAATCCTCACTAGCATGAAGCATACATAAGAAACAATTTTTTTTCTGTCTCCTCCTTTATCTCCATAAAACATTGGAATAAAACCAGAAGTTCTTCCTTATTTTGCATGGCTTGGCTCTTTTGGGCAGGCTCTCTCATGGGAACTTCCACTACTAGCCTCTCTCATGCACTTGGTTACATGTTTGTTCCGTATGTGACTTTTCAGCATCTCTCAATATTCTGCTCCCAGTGTCTTTGCACATGTGTTAATAAAGACTTCCTCTGTCTGGAAGTCTCTGTAAAACTTGATTCTTCTTGTAGACCTCCATCCCTGGACCCTGTTCCCCCTGGACCCTCCCCACTGCTGTCTGGCACTCCATTTTTCTATAGCACATGATTTTTCTTCATTATCTTTGTCTCTGTGCATTATTGATGGTCTCCTTCCTTCAAGAGAAGTGAATGTCTATGATATTTCAAAGAACGAGGCCTTCGGTCTGCTGTTTTTTTCTGTATGTCTGCACACAGCTAACCTGGATTCTATCCTTGGCATCTGTCTAGCCAGAATCATTCCTGTTCAGCCTCAGGTGAAAGGCAGTTTCTTTACAGCGTCCTATATAGCCCTCCAAAGCAACACTAGGAGCAATTTCTGAGTGTTAAGTCAAGAAAGAGTACCCCTGAGTATTGATGGCTGTGGACCCCCCCAAAAGAAGTGATTTTTTTATATTGGATCCCCAAATCCTTGCTCTAGGAGAAGAAAAATATAGATCCCTGGGCTCTGTCTACACTTAGGCTGTGGAAATTAAGGAGTGAATGCAGAAAGAAGCTCCTAAGTGCTTCTAATCAAAAGACATGCCGCCATCACTGATTTTGCACCTTTGCAGTATGTCTGATTAACAGACACACCCTAGATGGCTGCAGTGCTCATTCTTTTTTTTTGTTTGTTTTTTTATTTTTTTGTTTTTGGGTCACACCCAGCAGTGCTCAGGGGTTACTCCTGACTCCCTGCTCAGAAATTGCTCCTGGCAGGCACGGGGGACCATATGGGGCACCGGGATTTGAACCGATGACCTTTTGCATGAAATGCAAACGCCTTACCTCCATGCTATCTCCCGGGCCCCATGCAGTGCTCATTCTTTAATGAATGTCTTAAATGTTGATATTGCTAGGTCTGAAGTGGCACGAGGTCCACTATGAACATTGAGAGGATTCAATAGTGGACAAGAGTGGTGCATCTCATTTATTCAACAAAGGGTCAATACCAACACTGCCAAGAATTTGTCAAACCCAACAGCCAACCCCAGCACCCCAATTTAAAGCATGAACAAAGGAACTTAATACATATATTTCCAAGGAAGAGACACACGATGGCCAAGAGACAACTGGAGTGACATCTAGAACTCACACCATCAGGGAAATGCAAATTAGGACAAGGAGCTAGTACCATATTCTTATACTGATGGCTCCAAAATACAGGAGACAAGGGCTCTTCAAGAAGGAACCCCTTGGGAAGGGCTGATGAGAATGTTAATGGGTGAAGTCACTATGGTAAACAGGGTAGAGACTCCTCAAAAAGTCCAAAATCCATTATATGATTTTTTTACTTATAAAAATAGCTATTTTCAGACACCTATGCACTCCATACTTATTGCAACATTAGTTATAATAGCTCAGAATATGAAAGAGTAGAAATGCCTGCCAACACATTGCACCAGATAAGAGAAAGGAATCCCATATACAATGGGACCCCAAACAACATAGCTCAACCTTCTAAAATCTAGTTAGTAGTTACAAGAAGGAAGGAGACAGGGAAGTGGATAAATTCAGTTAAAAAATCTATTTTCTGGTGAAGGATAGAAATGAACTTCTAGAGGTTACTTTCTCCCTGAAGTCTATACTATGGCGATTAATTAGGATGCATGCCTAAAACTTTTTTGTTTTGTATTATGTTTTTCTTCTTGGCCACACAGCTGTGCTCAGGGCTTACTCCTGACTCTGTGGTCAGGGATCATTCTTGGTGGTGCTCAAGAAACCATATCTGGTTCCAGGTATTGGACCCAGGTCATTTGTATACAAGGCAAGCATCCTTCCTACTGTAATATCTTTCTGACTCCTGCATATAATCTAACCATGTATGTCATCACATAATTTTACCTCAATTCAAAATTGAATAAAAAGAAGGATTTAACCAAAATCAATCTGTCTTTCTTCCCTGATAAGAGAAATGTGACCAAATGATAGTAGGTGTTGTGACTCAGAGGTGGTTATTCTTAGTTGTTTATTTTGTGGGGGGACCCACATATGTGGTGCTTAGGGGTTATTCCTAACTCTGTACTCAGGAATTACTCCTGGTGGAGTCAGGAGACCAGAGGGGATAGAATCTACTCAGTCAATAGTGTGCAAAGCAAGCTCCCCACCTCTTATACTATCTCTCTGGTCCAAATTATTCTTTTATTGCCTGAAAATTCTTCCAATGTTGCTATATTTTTGAAAATTCCCAGAATTTCCAGTTAAATAAAGGGAAGGTCTACTTCACATAAGGATTGCCATCCCCACCTCAGGAAAAATGGTGAATAAAACAAAATCAAAACTGCAAGGTAAAGGTCAGGTGCAAAAGGTCAGTGAGAGGACTCTGAAGGCTTCATAACCCGGATTGGTTATGAAGACAGTCCTACCCCAGCACTCTGTCCTGGATGTTCCCTAAATCATCTGTGATACCCCAACTGAACTTCTTCCCATTAGTTGGCCAAGGAAGCAGCTGAGCTCAGGACTTCGGGAACAGCAAAGCTGTGGAGCTTTCAAAGGCACTTGACATTTTTCAAGCACAACTCAATTGCTCTCAGAATTGGCCACTTGTGTTTCAGAAAGGAAAGGCAAATGAGGGACCCCCAAAGGCTGTCCTTGGAGGCAGCAAGCACTCCCAGAGAGAGAACAGACCAGCTCACTGCTCTCCATTCCTAACAGAGAGGGTGTTGGGCCTTCTGTCCCAGCACCTACCTGCCACTGAATGTTAAGGCAGAGGGTGGCATGTTCATGGATCTGGAATAAGTCCTATTTTTTGGAAAGAACTCATCACTGTACCTCATGTGAAGGCAGACCCATTTACAGATTTGTTCTAATTTATTAATTAGTTTTTATTGAGTCACCACAAAGTACACAGTTGCAAAGTCGTTGATGTTTGAGTTCCAACACTCATCTTTTCATCAGTGTTCACTTCCCACCACAAGTGGGAAGTGTTTTTCCCCAGTTTTCCTCCCATCCCCACCTCGCCTCTGTGACTACACTTTTCTTCTCTGTTTCTCTCTGTTTCTGTTTCTCTCTCACTCTCTCTTTTATTTCTCTCTCTCCCTTCCTTTTTTCCTTTTTGGCACACTTAGTGTCTTGCAATACTGTTTTTGAAAGGTTATTACTTTACCTCCTCCACTTCTCAAACATTCAACTTAGGATAACCTATAAAACCTGTGTTTTATGAAGGACCCATCTTAGATCTGTTTTCACTAATAGAGAAATATGAAAAATATTTCTGCATTAAGGACAATGAGCAAGAAACTTGAAGGGTGTCAAGCAGCATTACCCCAAAATACTGGAGTGGCCTCTTCCCATTTCTTCCCCAGTGCTCATTCCTTAGTAGCAATGAGAAAAGGAGCTTAAAAACCTACTTCTGTGCCTCAGTGATTGAAGAGTCTATGTGGGACCTGGTAGGTAATTTGGGGGGTTAGAGAAAGCTCCAATCTTTTCCCATATGAATTAGTGGCAAGTGTAGTTTTGCTTTATGCCACTTAAGTTTAAGGAAGATTTCATAGCATAGTTTAGCTAGGAGGGGAAACCTGTAAAATACACGTACACACACACACACACACACACACACACACACACACACACACACACACACCAGCCCTAACATCATTCCCCCATGCACTCTATCTAACAGCACAGACTTGAATTTGAAGCTACAACTTGGCAGCCCACCCAAGCTTTTGCCTGAAATTGGCTTAGAAAAGCAGTGGGCAGGCATTTTTTTCTGATGAGACAGCCATAGAAGAGTTTTTATTTACTTATTTTTTCTTTAAAGAGAAGTCAAACAAGCAAGAAACTCAAGCACAGCATTGAAGGAAAGAGAAGTCCCAAGGACTCAACATTTTTTTTTTCTTTTTAATGACAACTGCAGCCTTACCATTCTGGAGCACAAGCTTTGAGATAGGTGGTCACTAAACTACTGAATCCCCACAAAAAGATCCTGATCTCCCTCCTGATGCCTTCTCCACACTTTGTTTACCACAAGTCAGCTCAACATTAACTTCTATCCTAATCAAAGAAAGCAGCAGAGACACGAAATCCCTCCACAGCAGGTAACATTTTTCAGCTGGCAAGCAGAAGGGGTCTCAAGAGATGGTGTTCCTATATTCTGTGGGATTGTCTTTATTCCCAGGAGAAAATTCCAATGGGGCTTTGAGAAAGAAAAATGATCCACGAACAATTCTCCTTCCTCCACTGTGAAGGTTAAGGTTGTGATTGTGTTTTTCTATTTTATCTCTATTTCCTCTGTCTCCTCACTGCAACCCATGCCTGAAAGTGCGGGTAAGGTCTCCTTGGCTCAAAATTTGGTAGGAATCATCTTTCTCAGGAAATCAAGGGGATTTCCTCTTGTTGTTGGCATCTTAATGTTTGTGTCAGGTACCCCTCTAAAGCTGCGTGGTTGTCAGGAAAATTGGGTGCAAATTGTTGCTCTACTGGGAAAAGAAATGAACCTCCCTAAGAAATAAGCTCGCTGGGGTTCAGAGGAGCAGATAGAAATGTTGATATACAGCCTAATCATCCTGAAAAAGAGTCTTTAAAAACTCTCCATTGCATTCACTGGAATTGAATTAAAAGCAGAGACATGATGGCTATGGCTATGGACTGCTGATGGTGCATGATGCCCAGCAAAGGTGATGAGGTGTGGCCCAAAGAAATGGCAGATTCCTTCACATTTTACTGGGTCTGGTCATGTCCTTTGGAAATGGTGGGTTTACTGTCTCTTAAGGAGTCAGTTTAATAAAGAGGCAGCTCATAAAAGGCACTGTAGCATGTAAAGTTACTGTAATTAGGTTTTCAGGATATATAATAAAACATTTAGCTGGAGAGAGGTTAAATAACCACCGTGCTTTGCGTCTTCATTATTAGCCTTTTCAATAGGAGCTGGGTGATGGTGGGTGAGGGGAAGTTCAAAGGGTGTGGGGACCAGGAGGGAAAGAGGGCAAAAGAAAAACAGCAAAAACAGTAGATGGATGAGACAAAAAAATGAGCAAATGAGAAAGACAAATGATGGGGGAGGGGAATATGCTCAGTAGGGCTGGAGCATGTGCTTTGTCTACAGGAACTCCAGGTTCTGTCCCCAGCACCCATGAGCACTGAACCCAGAGT
The DNA here is from genome assembly GCA_004027635.1 of Crocidura indochinensis. Lineage (NCBI taxonomy): Eukaryota > Metazoa > Chordata > Mammalia > Eulipotyphla > Soricidae > Crocidura > Crocidura indochinensis. The sequence goes on along the minus strand of PVKC010004301.1, from coordinate 27,693 downwards.
CTCCCTAAAGCACTGCCAGGCATGATCCAAATGCTAATATATATATATGTATATATATATATAAATATACACTCATATACATGTGTGTTTGTGTCAGTTCTGCCAAAAAGCTTTCCTAGCCTCCCCACAAGCTCTTTTATTTTCTCACTCAATCTCCCCCACCTGGAAGATTCAGGTGGGACGACAAGCACAGAACTAATAACATAGAATATAGAATGTTCTACAACTAACAATCACTGAAGCAAGGAATGTTATAAATGAAGCCTCTCTGGGCCAGAGAGATAGTACAGTGGGGAGGGTGCTTGCACATGATCCACGTGGGTTCCATCCCTGGCACCCCATATTATTCTCAAGCCTGGAGTTATTTGAGTGTAGAGGCAGGAGTAATTCCTAAGCAACCCCAGATCTGCCCTAATAGACAACCATAAACATAAGCAAAACTTCCCCTCTTTTTGCACTGTAAGATTTATTTATTATGTTGGGCCATACCCTGCAGTGCTAAGTGAACTCAGGGGTTACTAAGGGTTCACTCCTGTGTAAGACAAATGCCCTACCTACCCATTACTATCACTCCAGTCTCAAACTTTTCCTAACCTTGATGTTGGGTGTCAAACTTCTCTGCACCATCTCTGCTCTATATAAGTATTCGCCTGAGACTAATTATTTTGAATACAGTAGCACATAACCAAGGTGAATTAGTAAGCCTATAGATCCAGGATTTGGGGCAACTAAGGTTTGAATTTTGGCTTTTGGCTTTAGCTATATGTGATACCAAGTACATATTAGCTTCCATTGTAAGAGCAGTTAACACCTATTTTATGGGCTTGGAGGTGGGGAGTGGGCAGGTGTATTTATTCACATGAAATGCTAAACCTTGAGCTTGACCTCCAGTAAGTTCACTAATTGAAGGCAGGACACACAGAGACCCTTAGAGATGCTAGATGTGCTGATCTGAGCTCAGATCAGTGCAGCTCATTTGCAAGAACGGGTGGATGAAAGGTTTGTTCTGATCCGCTAGGGAACTGATTGAAGACACCTTCACACCCTCAAATGCAATTTTATCAGGCAGGGACTGAAGATGTTACTAATGGGCTTATTCTCTTCTAGTTGAAATAAAATTGTTTTCTTTTATTGGCTTAGATGGAGAGGCGAACTGTTGCTCTTCAAATGTTTTCTTTTCTTTTTTAAAACCTGCTACTTCTCAAGTTTGAAAAAGAAGCCAATAATCTAATTAGCATAATTAAAAGCCCATTTTACTCCACGATTCCCTAAGCAGAGATTTAAACCAATTTTGATTCAACAATCAAAAAAAAAAAAAAGAAAGAAAGAAAGAAGGAAAGAAAAAAAAATAAAAGACTTTCAAGGTTTCTGTGCTTTGAACCTCAGAGGTCAGAGGTAATTGCCACCATATTTGCATATTCCATAAACAACAGAAAAATCCTCTTGCCCTCTTCAAATTTTGCAGTCATACCAAAAATACGCACAGCTGGAATAATTAGCAGCTCAATTTATTGCCTTCCGTCTTCGAAAAAGAAGCTTTGACTCTTGATATTTGAACAGTGTCACACTGTCATAGAATGTAGCCTTTTCCATGGTCCAACTTTCACCCCCCATAAAATGATATGGTGTGACAGACAATGTCTGCGGAGATCAGTAAAGAGACTTGGTGTTTTGTGAGCAAACCCAATTCATTTTGGGGATACTATGAGGATTCTTAAGGCTCTACCTTCCCCCCAAGCTGTTTAATTTGTCGACTTTTTTTTTTTAATTTGATTGGTTCAAATCTTGATAATAGAAGGGGGTTGGGAAGATTTCAGACTTTGACTTCAGACTTCTGATCTTGAACTCACTAAAATAGGAGCACAGAGAGACACATTTGTCTGGTTAGAGTTGCTGCATTTGTGCTACCAGCAGTTAAAGGTTGATGTAGTAACAATGCACACAACAGATACAATCAATGAGCAGAATGATTTCTTCCAGTGCGGTTATTGCCTCTACCACTCACACAGGCCAAGAAGTTTTAAGATGGAAAGAATCTACAGGTAGCTGTCTTCATTTAAATCAATTTCTTGCTGTTACATCTCCTTGATTTTGTGTTGGGTCTCTAATGATGAGGTTCTCAAAAGCAGGATCATAGGACTTTATTTTTGGTTTTGTTTTATTTTGTTTTTGTTCCATTCATAATAGGTGCTCAGACTATCTGCTGAATGACTACGTGAACAAGTAGGACAGTAGAAAATGGACTAGCTTTGGAGTCAGTTAGTCTGGCCTCCAATCTCAACTCCACCAGCAATTGCAGGCTTTGGGGTGTAGGGGTGGGGAGCCAGTGAGCCCTCCCTGAGCTTCAACTGGATTCCTCAGACCCTGGGAATTAGAATAACTTCATTATAAAATGATTGGAAGAGATGATAGGGAAGATGTGGGTCACAGAAGACTACCCATGAAAGGTGAAGGTGTATAAAGCACAGCAATCTTATCTATATCCATTTCACTTTGTTGTTGGAAAGACCATTTGCTCTAAAACAAGAAGGTATGAACCAACCAGCATTTATTTAGCATCTGGACACCACAAAAATAAGTCATTAGATTTTCCAACTGGAGAACCAGAACAAATAAGCAAAACCTAACTACACAAAGACCAACAGAATCTCAATTTAATTCTTTTCCTTGAGTAAAGGAAGTTTCAGTAATATTTAAAATGAGCAATTAATGATGAAGGATAATCAGTCAAAGTTATTTTTATAGCAAAGACCTAGTCTGCCTTACAAAGGGAATATTGAAATAGGAAAAGGAAAATGACTGGAGAATCCACTGCCCATGCACCCCTACCCCCAGTATGAAGTCTGCACAAACGAAAGTCAACAAGGTAGATCATCAGAGAAGCTGTCTTTTGTTCCAGTCCTTTTCAAGACAGGTGGTAGAAAAAGAGTTTATTCCCAAGACAAAATTGGAGACGACTAACTCTGAAGGCATGATGCATGCACACAACATGTGTGACTTGATTAATACTGACAAAAAGACCCCAGTGTGTGATATGAAAACATCTGGAAGATGGTTCATTTGATCCCCTTTCGACATCATGGTAAATGCAATGTTTTTGACTGCTCTGAGGCCATCAAAGAACCAATGGTGGGGAAGTAAGAATATGTGTTAGTATATGGGGTTCTTCTGTATTAGAAGAGAAAGAGAAAGGGGAGGAAAAATGTATTCTTTTCCAGTGGTGGAGGGTACACATAGGGTTTTACAGAGATGAAAGTCATTCTCTCTCTCTTTCTCTCTCTCTCTCTCTCTCTCTATATATATATATATATATGTATATATATATATACATATATATTGCCTTTTTATTTTTGGTTTTTTTGGGCCACACCCATTTGATTTTCAGGGGTTACTCCTGGCTAAGTGCTCAGAAATTGCCCCTGGCTTGGGGGGACCATATGGGACACTAGGGGATCGGACTGCAGTCCTTCTTTGGCTAGCACTTGCAAGGCAGACACCTTACCTCTAGTGCCACCTCGCTGGTCCCATCTCAATATATTTTTTAAAAAAGATTTGGAAGAACAAATAGGCACCTTTGCAGAGACATCAAACCTATGAAAAAAAATTGCTCTGTGGGCAAGCAGAGTAGTGAGAGATAAGGAAGGAGCAGTTGAATTTACCATAGTTTCTTACAGATTTAAAGGAAGATCATCTCAGAGTGTCTGGGACTAGCCCTGAGGTGTCTGGGAAATATACAGCATTCTTTAAGAGAACTGTTAAAAGGAAACAACAACAACAACAAACCAAAGCTCTTGTGTGTTTCCTGCAGAAATACTTCATATGACTATGGTTTACCCCTCAAGAGTGAGAGAGAAGTTGAGAGAAATTCCTACCTAAGAAATCAAGAAAATGGGAAGGCAGCCACAGAACTTGCTATAAGACCCCCTACCAAGTAGAACAATGAAGATTTCTCAGAGGGTCTGAAATGGGTACTCATTTTCCCAAAATTTTTCCCAAATTTTCTCCAAATTTTGCAAACAAGAGAGACTTTAAGAAAACTTTAAGAGACACTTTAAGAGAAACCCAATGAATGTATGGTATCTAAGAATAGAAAGATAACTGGGAATGTAGGTATCACTTCTTTATAGGAAGTATAAAAAGGCAAACTGTTCAAGATTTAGGTGGGCTTGGTGTTCATTCATTTACTCTTAAGCACCAAACATAAACCAGGCACGTTGATAGGTTTTCCTTCCTTTCAATATTTCTTCTTGAGGTAGAATATATACTTAATAGAAAAGTTATTTTGAATCTGTATCATTCAGTGGCTTTTAGTGCTCTCTATATGTTAAGTACCCCTTTTCAAAATTTTTATTTGTAATTACTTTACTTAGCTAGTAAAATAATTTAACTTGAAAGGTCATTTAAACATTCCCTTTGTAGTCCAACCTTTTTTTTATTTAAACACCATGGTTACAAGGTTGTTCATAATATAATTTTTTTCATAGATAAAGTTGTTCATGATTGAATTACAATTATTCAATGTACAACAACTTCATCAGTACACATTTCCTACCAGCCATGTCCCCATTTTTCCTCTCACCTCCATCTTTTTAGGCCTTCTCAGGCAGGGAATCATGGAACAGAACCGCTCTGTTGCTTTTAAAAAAAACCACACTCAAATGAAAGATGGTTGTCTCTAACACAATTTACTTTTTCATTTGAATTTCTATCATCTTCTCTGAGGCAGGAGCCAAGAGAATAGGTCCTGGCAGCATGCTCACCCTATTTCTTTCTACATGCAATATCCATAGGTATAGTATTTTCTTCTTCTTTACCAGGCCTCATCGAAATGATCTAAGAGCTTTTTAGGATATTAATTAAGCTTTAGAGAAACCCCTGTGACATGTCTGCCTGCTGACATATATCTGTTGGACACTTTGAAATTAATGCTCTGCAGAAGTGTGCTATTTAAGTGTGTTTATAGGCCAGCCACATACCCACTGACAACGCATGGACAGATCCATATATTTCTGTTGCCAAAAAAAAATTACAGAAAGGCAGCCATCATTTAGTATCAACACATAAATATTGCCCAGTTGCTTATTATGCTTACCAGCAGATACTGAAACTTCCCTGTCACCTAGCAAATCTCAGGAAAGCAAGCTCTGAAGGTTGGGTTTCATTGAAAGGCTCCTATTTCTTAAATGTTGGCTTTCCTAGGCCTCAGGCAAGGCATTTTTACAAAACAAAACAAAACAAAACTCAAGTGTCAAGGAAAGATGTCAGGCACTTCTGCCTCAGGACCTGCTAGCTTGTCAGCGCCATCTTGAAAATCTTGATGAAGATGCAATTGGACAAGCCCAGGCCTGATAAATTGAAAATGGCCTGACAGAAAGGTGGCATGTTGAACTAAAAAGGCAGGTATTCACCTGCAGGCACTTTTTTGCAAGGAGCATAATTAAACAGAACTCAAAGAAGAGTCCATGGGGGAAAGAGGGGTGGTGGTGGTGGATTACTTTTGCAGGCATATTAATGACTTGATTTGAAACTGGGGGCTTCTCTGGCTTAAGAAGGTTTTACTTGACAGGCGATTAAGGCATGGCATTAAATACAGAAATGTTGGCTGTCCTGCAAGGGTGCTGGGAAAGAGTAGGAATGGAGAGGATGGAAAGCAAAGGCAGTTCATGTGCACCTATCCTAGGAGGCTAGGCAGGGCTGTGTTTAGTGAGCATGGCAGTAAGATTCAGAATCTGATTGCCCCTAATATATCCCCCATGTGCAGTTTTAGGTCAATGACTGAGTGACTGCATCTCAATTTCCTTGTGGTGGAAACATAGTGAAAAGAAGTGAAAATGTTTCATGGGACAGTATGGATGAAACAGAAATGAGAGTGAGAACACAAGTGTTACACTCAGCAAACTATTGTTTTAATCAGTGGTGCTTTCTGGGGTGGACATACTTTAAGGGGAATGTCCTAAAGCCCTGTTTAACTCCCATTTTCCTTATGATCTTCTTTCCTCCCCTTCCTTCCCCTTCATGACTCTCTCGTTCTCTCCTTTTGCCCATTCTTTAATTTGCCTCCCTTGGCTAGTTGACCTAGAACTTTTGAGGCCTCACTGGTGTGCCAGTCATAGCCGCTCCTCTTCTTCATTGCAAGTGTGACCACAGCACACACTTTCTTTGGCACAAATACCATGTGGCATCTTAGGATACTTCTTGAAAGTTCTGGGTCATGAGACTGTCCAACCTCACATCCTAAGTCCCAGCCTAGTGTGCCCCAAAAAACTCACATATACTTTCCTAATTTTCCCTACTTCCATATTCCTGTATGGGATACCCTTCAGCCAGACTAACTCATTTTCCCACCCCCAAATTTCCCACCACCAGCACCGCTCCCACTTACTAGGTATCTATAGGCATCCCCTTCACCTCTTAGTTCCCAGAGTGCCCCCAAGTCTATGTCCCTTTCGTGGGATCTGCACCTATCCATTTCATGTTCAAAAACACTCTCTGCTCAGCTGGTCTTCTCTCTCTTCATCCTAGGGGACCAGGGCAGGTTGTTTTTTACATCCTTCATCTTTAGTGCCCAACAGGACGCTCAGCTTTCTATGGGCCTTCTGTAATTGTGGCTGACTTATCAGGATCAAGGAAGTAGGTAAATTTGACATGAAGTGGGAGTTTCAGATAAAGAGGAGAAGGGTCACTGGAGTAGGACTAGGTGCTAAAAGGAGGTAAATGACATGCCTGCTACCTTCTTAGTAAAAGTATTAAAAACCACAAGAAAGATCAAAGAAGGAATAGGAGGAAGAAAAGAAAAAGGAAATAAAAAGCCTGCCATAGAAGCAGAATGGGGGACTGGTGTGAACCTGGGACAATGATGGAGGAAAGTGGATACAAGAGAAGGAACTGGTTTTAGAACAGTGCTGCCCTGAAACTTAATCATGAGTAACTTCATAATTCATAAACGAACAATAAAAATTAAAATATTTAAATAAAAGAATAAATGGTTTAAGACTAAGGATGACCAAAGCAGCCAAAGTTGGAGTAGTATCTTTAAAGCCTTCTTGCAGACTGGGGCTGACAAGCAAATCATCTCTGACAGGGCTGGAGCGATAGTACAGCAGGTACAGCAAGCATTTATTTTGCATACAACCAAACTGGGTTTGATCCTTGGCACCTCATACGGGTCCTTTGAGCACTGCCATGAGTGATCCATGAGTAAGCCCTGTAAACCTCTGGGTATGGTCCAAAATGCAAAAGAAAAACAAAGAAAAAACCTTTGGACAAGAACCAAGTCAACTGTCCTCCACAGCCAAGATTTCTCTCACCCTATAATTATGTCACAAGGTAAGATACATATCTAGAGAGTAATATCTAGTACATGATTCATTGAAAAAGAAATTCCTTTCGATAGGATATTTAAAATCCAGCTCTGAAAGTGCTTTCAACATACAAAAGAAAGGACGGTCATGCAAGAAGAAAAAAATAAAGAAAGAAGGTCACCTTCTAATTAAGATGAGCCTAACTGGACTCAATATAGCCACATCTAAAATGCACGTTTCAGGTACATTTTGCTCTAGCAACTCTATTTAGTAGGAATTTAACTTTAGAATATTATCTTACTCTGTGCAAAAAAAGTGATAGAAAGAAGTCCGTTTGTTGAAGTTTTGTTTGTAATTACAAAAAAAAAAAACCCTCAAGACTGATCTAAATGTTTATGAAGAAATTGGTCAAATAAATAACAGTAGCAAAGAATATTACAGACTTTAAAAAGAACAAAGTGGGTCTTCATGGAATTATCTGTAATAACTTCCAAAACACCCTTCAAAGTTCAAAGGAAAGTAGCCAAACATCTTTGAAATCTGGCTCCTTTTTATTTAACTTTAAATATATATGCTTACCACAAACACTTTTGGAATAATAACCTGAAAGTGAGGTTTTCTTAAAATCCAGAATGGACAGATAGCCATGATGTTTTCAGTTTTGATCTTTGGAAATGCCGAATACCTTTATCACTTGAATGTATAATAAAGTGACCACCAATACCTGTTTGGTTTCAATAGGTGTTATAATTATTTGCCTTCGATTTAGGACCATTTCTATGTGAAAGGGAAAAGAGCTGTAGGATCAATAAGCACCAAAGTCCCTTAGAGCAGGAAAACAATGTAGGATGCAAGGAACAACCCTGTTCTCCCAAATCCTCTGATGATAAAAGGGGAAGCTTTGCTGAGTTTCAGACTATATATTAGAACCATGTGTCAGTAAGGCACCAGATAAAGCTCTCTGAACTCCAGTTCTAATTGAGAATTGTGTCCTTCCATGGCCAAAGGAGTTCTCTTTCTCTTCAATGACTTGGCCAGTCAGAGTCTGCTGGCCTTGGTTTGTCTCTTGGTCTGTCGTTTTTTTTGGTTTTTGGGCCACACTCGGCAGTGCTCAGGGGTTACTCCTGGCTGTCTGCTCAGAAATGACTCCTGGCAGGCACCGGGGACCATATGGGACACCGGGATTTGAACCAACCACCTTTGGTCCTAGATTGGCTACTTGCAAGGCAAGCACCGCTGTGCTATCTCTCCAGGCCCTCTTGGTCTACCTTCTGAATAAGGCTTTGGAGTCAAGAAATCAAATTTCTAGAACAGAACCTATATTGGGTCCAGAGCAATAGCATAGCAGGTAAGGTGCTTGCTTTGTATATAACTGACCCAGGTTTGATCCCTGGCATGCCATATGGTCCCCAGAGCACCACCAGGAGTGACTACTGAGTACAGAGCCAGGAGTAGCCTCCAAGTCCTGTTAGGCATGGCTCAAAAATCAACCAATCAACCAACCAACCAAACAAACAAACAGAATAGAACTATGCACTAATCTCTGAACCCTTATCACTAGAATCTCTCTTGCACAGACACAAACACACACACACACACACACACCATATGCTTATAGTTTAAATTATAGAAAATTCTATACCACTTTTCCTTTTTTCCCTAAACTAAATGGAAATAAATGCAAATATAAAAATAAAAATATAAATAAATACATATTAGAGGTAGGTAGAGAAGATTCTTCACCTAATAATGTTGTTTTTGTACTTCTAAATGAGGCCAACAACATCCAAAGCTCTGATAACAAAACAACTCATGAGCCAGAGAGATAGCATGGAGGTAAGGCATTTGCCTTGCATGTAGAAGGACAGTGGTTGGAATCCCAACTTCCCATATGATCTATTTCTGAGTGTAGAGCCAAGAGTAATCCCTGAGTGCTGCCAGGTCTGACTCAAAAATCGAAACAAACAAACAAACAACAAGAGCAGAAAAATATCTCAGACATATCCTGACTTAGCCTGTTCTAACCCTAAATAAAATGCCATCTTTATAGCTGTACTGGGATCCTGGTGGTCTCAGCGAAAGTGTATTATCCTTCCCTGTACTCTCTGCATTATCTGACTGCTTCTGATAATTTAGTCACTTCTGGGTCACTGACAAGTACTAATACTGATATTAGAACTTGTTGCATTTCTGAACGAACAAAAAAATATCTAAGTTAAATAAAAAAAGAAATCTTAAGAGAATTTACACTATAAAGGACAATTCTGATATTATCTATATTATAGAACATTATAGAGTTGACTGACCTCTGCTAAATGTCCTGATTTTTATTACCAAGAGGGGAAAAAATGAAAGCAAAACTATAGCCGTGATGGGATTTGCGTGGAGCATAAAGTTAAATGTTTTCCATGCTTGATTTTATTAAAAGGCAAAAACAAAAATCCTCCAAAGTAATTCAACTTTATAAAAGTGAAACTGCTTCTCCAGCCATTTTTAGAAGATGGGAAATGCATTGAGTTGCTCTGAGTTAACTTTCTCATCATGAGCCCTCGTAAAGAGCACTGGTTAGTAAGACAATAAATGAGCATGTTTTAATTAGAAAATGTGGAATCCAAGCACTTTTGCAGGAAAGAAGATGATAGCTTGAAAGAGACATCAGGAGACTAATAAAAGTTAAAATGCATTAAGAGGCTGCAGTGAACTCCAAGGTAAAGTCGTAGGACGTTTGAGAAGTGAACCAAAGAGGATGATGAATCAGAAGGGGATGGAATTAGTCAGTGGAACTTACTCTATTTCTCTACACTCCCTTCTGTGCCCAGTAAGGAAGATAACCCAGTATCCTAAAATTCTTCCAACTCCCACCCTAGCCAGGATTGTGTGTGCCCAGGAGAAAATCGCTATAGTCAGGCAAAAAGAAGTCAGTTAGACAGGGACAGAGCCACCACTGTACTTGACCTGGTTTGTGAGTTTTGACTTTTTTTTTTTTTTTTTGGTTTTTGGGTCACACCCGGCAGTGCTCAGGGGTTACTCCTGGCTCCATGCTCAGAAATTGCTCCTGGCAGGCACGGAGGACCATATGGGGCACCAGGATTCGAACTGATGACCTTTTACATGAAAGGCAAACGCCTTACCTCCATGCTATCTCCCGGGTCCCGAGTTTTGACTTTTTGCTTGCAAGACCTTCAGTTGTATGGTCTCTTAACATGACCATTCTTGAGTGGCCACCACACCCATCTTCCCCACAATTGGTCTGATCTGGGCATGTGATTCCCCAAGTCTGGCCAATGAACATAGTCTATTCACTAGGCTGTTCCGTGGGTTTAAAACTCGAGGGGCTTGGGAGGTGGCAATGAAAGATCATTTAGGAAAGTGTTACTAAAACATAAGAAGAACTCCTCTTTCTGAGTATGTCAACTGTGAGAATATAATCTATAGCTCCAAGTAGATCTACCCAAGAAGGACAATGGGAAACAGAAAAAGTGAAACTGGGAGAGTTAACCTGAGTTTAATTTGACCAGAACTTATCCTCTACGGTAGGCCTTCCCCTTTGCAAGTCAACCCAAGGAGATGTTTATCTATCCTACAGGGCTAAAAATCAGATGACACAAAATACCTCCTAAAATATTTGACGCGGAAAAGGCATTTAGGAGATGACGATGTCCAGAACTAGAGGCAAAGAGAGTTTTAAGTTATTTCCAGGAAGCAATAAGATTTTCAATCTGGCTACAATTTTCCAAGCCCTATACCACCACCCCACAGATGGTTTAAGTGGATTTTTTTTTGCAGTCTTCTGTCTTTCCTCTCTTTTCTTTGGGGGGGGGGTCACCTGTAGGTGCTTAGAGCTTCCTCCCGTCTTAGTGATTTACACTAAGTATGCAAGTAAGTGTCTTACTCTAAGTATTGTGTGCACTCAAGGATCACTCCTGGTGGTGTTAAGTGTTTACTCCTGACTTAACTTCGGAATTGTTTTTGGTGGGGCTTGAGGGACCCTATGAGTCTATGGGTTGCTGGGGACTGAACAACTGAACACAGGTAAGCCACATGCAAGTGCCCTCCCTACTATACTTTCTCTCTAGCACCATCCTCTATTTTCTTTTAAGCTTGTAGGCCACTCCCATGTCAAGCAAAGGACACTAAGAATAAGATACATTTCCTCAAGTTCCCACCAAATGCTGCAATGTATTTTAAAAACACTATATATTCCTATCCAGAATTCATGAGTGTTTTAAAGAGGATCTAGATTAAGAGATCAAAAGTTCCTTTTTAGTTTTAAAGTCACAACTACACAACTTGGGGGCTTCTCCTGTCTCTGTGTTGGGGTAGGGGCTCCATTCTGGCAATGCTCAGGGGTCCATGTGGTGCCAAGGATTGAACCTCCCGTATACAAAGCCTTTATGCCTCCCATTAAAGATGATCGCTCTGGCCCTAGTTTTCCATTTTAAACTCTCTTTTAAGCATATGCGAATGTAACAAGATCACTTTCTACTTTCTCAGTGCAGGATTTGTAATGCGTGTCTCCAAGTAATTTAGAAAAATAAGTTTTGGATTGTTATATCATGGGTGTACACCATCTTTATAGAAAGGCTAATTGTCATGAAATGCAAATACTGTATTGCATGGGTACTCTGCACCAACTGAAGCTTTAACACACTGAAATTCAATCCAATGTCAACCAAACGCAAGTGTTATACATTCATTTGTGCACTATGTCAGAAGCAGTGGAGATATTGCTGAGAGAAATGGGAAGCATTTGCTGATTCCTTCAATCAATACCCTAAGCAAGATGGGATTTTATAAGTGCCTTCAAAAGACAGGGTTCTGAGGGTGACACTGCATCACGAATTTTAAAAAGAATATTTTTGTAAACTAGACTCAGAGAGAAGACCAACATTGTTAGGTAGGGAAAAGTTTCTTGAACATGCTACAGTATCTGCAGCCCCATTTGAGTAGCATGGTGAAGGATGGCAATTGCTGGAGACATGCCTCCCACCTCCAAAGGCAAGTGAGGAAGCTTCCAGGAAGTTGCAGAGTTTCCTTGCTCTGCCCTGGAGAACAACGGAGGCCTCATCTGATTTCTGTGAAAAAGAAAAGACCCATTGGGGGGGGGGGTCCAAATTAGAGAAGGAAAAATTGTTCATGAGGACTTTCCCTGTTTGCTCCAGATAAAACAGCTTCTGAGAAAACTTTAGAAAATGTCCCCAAGGGGCTGACTGTTAACATTGACCAACTGTGAAAAAGAGAATAGATAGAATGGAGAATGGAAATATTTGACTTTATTTATTTATCTATTATTATTTTGTAAAATAAAATGGGTAAACTTAACCCAAGTCTTGGACATTTACAGAATCAGGGGTAGAATCTTGTGCTTCTGACGTATGACCGCCAGGTGGCATCACTCCATAAACTGGGTCCCCCAAGGTCTTCGCTGCTAAAGGACCTTTGTTTAAAAAGTTCTTTCTGGGGCCCGGGAGATAGCTCGGAGGTAAGGCGTTTGCCTTTCATGCAAAAGGTCATCGGTTCGAATCCTGGTGCCCCATATGATTCCCCCGTGCCTGCCAGGAGCAATTTCTGAGCATGGAGCCAGGAATAACCCCTGAGCACTGCCAGGTGTGACCCAAAAACAAAACAAAACAAAACAAAAAGTTCTTTCTGCCATGGACTGGCCCTTCTGCTCCTCATAGAGGAAGCTTGCCACAAGGAGTGGGATTGCAGTTAGGGCAAAGAAGAGTTTGCTATGATGATAGTTGGAACTGATCTCTCTGGAAAATAACGGGATAAAATGATACTCTATATTCCTTCATTAACAATAGTGCAAACCAGTGTCAAAGAGAGAAAGAGACAGAAAGAGAGAAAGAAGTAAAATGTCTGCCCCAGAGGCAAATGGGGTGGGTGGGTGGGTGGGAAACTGGGACATTAGTGGTGAAAAATGAGAAAATGTTCACTAGTGAAGGGTGATGTATATTCTATGACTGTAACTCAATCATGAACAATTTTGTCACTATGGTGCTTAAATAAAGTTATTATTAAAAATTCTTTCTGGGGACCGATAATAGGATCTTGCATACGGATGGCTTAGGTTCGATCCCTGGCATAGAACCTAAGTTCTTTGGGGGCACATTGTCCTCCAAACATCACTAGGAGTGATTCCTGTGGGCAGAGCAGGAAGCAACCCTTTGAGCAATGCCGGGTAGGGCCCCCAAATGTAACAAAACAAAACAAACACAAAAATGTTCTTTCTACCTAGAGGCTAAGTGGAGGCAACTTGTTAGTAATAAGTTCAAGTCCTCAGAGACTCAATAAATTTAAAAGGGCTTTTATTTTACAGTGAGAACCAAATTTTGAAAGGAAAAGGACGACAGCCTTTCCACAGATGCCTCTGTCTCCAAGGATGCTTTTAAGTTTGCCAACCATGCCAAGAGCAGGCTGGAGTGAGTGGTCCTCAAGAGAGGCGATGCCCATTTCTCTCTTAATTCACCTTGTAATTTGCACACATGCCATAACTCTATCCCATTATTAATGATTTGGGGTGTGTTTAATGCCCTCCCCAGTCATAAATTTCAGGGCCATGTGAGGTTTTGGCTTCAACTTTTCTGCCAATTGTATGAAAGTTGTACCAGGCACCCCCTTTTAGAAATTTTCTCTGCTCCTCCCTTGCTAAGCAAACTTTGGGGGGAGGAAGAGACATAGAAAGAGAGAGAGAGAGAGACAGAGAGAGACTGAGAGAGAGAGACTGGTTTCTCATTGGAAGCTTGCCTATTGAACAGCTCAGTTATTGAGATTAATAAGCTGCCAGTTTCCAAGGAAGACTAAGAAAACTACAAAATTAAAGTTCACTGCAACGTGAAATGCTGTTGGTGGCCAGGCGGGATCACGGTGTCAAAAAGGCAAGGTAAGGCTATAAAATAAGGCTGAGCTTGAAAGGCTAACCTAAAGGTCTCATTAATTTTCATGCTGCTTCTGATGAGAATTTAGAGGGGGGTATAATGCCTTGCAATATGGAGAAATCAAGCTCCCTATTGATTTGAAAAGTGCTTCCATGCATGTACTTCAACCAGAATGAATTCTAGTTTAAAGCCCCACTAGAAACATTAAAAAAATAAAGAAGAGGCTGAAGTGAAGCAGTACAGTGGAAGGGCACTTACTTGCCTTGCCCCTAGACAACCTAGGTTCAATCCCCAGTTTCCTTTACAGTGCCTAGATTCCACCAGGAGTGATTCATAAATGCAGAGCTAGGAGTGACTCCTGAAGCATGGCTGGTGTGGTTCAAAAAACAAATAAAAAAAAAAGACAAAAAAAAAAAAGGCAAAGCAAAGCAAAGCAAAGAGAGTTTCTTGGTTTAATATTATCAAGATTGAGCTTGTCAGTGATACTGCCAGAAGTGCAATCTGTAGGTAGAAAGATCAATCTGAGAATAAGTTTGGAACAGTATCTGGGTTCAGTCTGGTGGGGAAAGTTTCACAATCGCATTGCTTCTCCATGAAAACCTTACAAAGGTCTCATGTCCTGATTCTCAAGCATGTTCTGCCAATGAGGCATCTTGGGGGAGGCTAAGGACTTGGAGACAAAAAAGTTCTCAAATATGTTCTATCAACCAGACATCTGGGGGAGAGACTTGGAGACAACATATTTTTTTGGTATGTTTTCTAAAATTGTGATTCAAACTTGGATTCCGAAGATGGCTGAGGTGGTCGGGCAAAAGTGGTCAGGCAAGTAGAGTCCAAAGAGCAAATTAAGGCTAAATGCTAGAGTGTCTTCACCTCCTTATTAGAGCGTGTTTTACCGCCTCCTGCTGGTAGGACTGAGGAATATTGGCTAAGAAATGGTCAGGCGTGGGATGGACCCCTACCCCCTGGCTTTCTCTTCTCAACCTTGCACAGCCTTATTTGGGAGATAAAAATTCTGCACATTACGGAGGTAACAAACGAGCAGGGCTTCATATTTCAGTAGTGCCCATTGGCTATCACATTTTGTAACAAATAGATCATGAAAGCCCTATAAGTCAGTTCATACTTGCCCTGTGTTCTCCATGCCCTAACCTATGAAGTCTTAAATTTACCAAACCAGATAACCAGCACACAGATACCTGAAATCTTTCCTGGCTTAGTATTCTGTTAAAGATGAAGCTGCCATGCTTCATGCAACGGGTTGAGATTTGTTCTACAGAGTATTTCTCACTTTGTTTTGCATATAATGCATTTGCTTTATCACTTCCCTTAGTCTGGACAAGTTAATGTATTGTTTGCCATTAGAACTAGTATAGGGTTTGGTTAAGTTTTTAAATTTCATTCCAAGTGTAGTACGAAGTGATTTATGCAAATATGGAATTTGGAGTCAGGTAGTCAGACCCAGGTTCAAAACCTAACTATACCATTTAGCTATTGCTGGGGGAAGTGTAGGCAATTTCACTTTCTTGAACCTGAGAATCTCTTCTTTTGAATAGAAACAGTAACATTAGTCAACTAGCAACCTAGCATAGGTATGGGACAAATTAAAGGTGACTGAGAATAGATTTTTTTTTCTCTGACATTGAGAGCAAGGCACTTCTTATACTTTGGAAAAACACTTTTTCTTGGCATCTGGAGTTGCTAAAAATTGTTCTATGGAGGGGTTAGAGTGTTAGAACAGCAGTTAGGGCATTTGCCTTACATGCAGCCAATCCAAGTTTGATCCCTGCTTCCTATATGGTCCCCAAAGTATCACCAGGAGTTATTTCTGACTGTAAAGCCAGGAGTAACTACTGAACATTGCTGAATATGCCCCCCCAAAAAACCAAAAACAGACAAAAATATATTATTCTATTTAATAAGATAAATAAATAATAATAAATATTAAATAAAGAAATAAAGGCAACTGTGCTCCATAACCATAACAAAACATTTCTATCAAATCATATCTAATGAGAAGTGTCTACTTTTTATTTTGTTTTTTTTTTGGGGGGGGGACACACCTGTTTGATGCCCAGGGGTTACTCCTGGCTAAGTGCTCAGAAATTGCCCCTGGCTTAGGGAACCATATGGGATGCCGGGGGATTGAACTACGGCCCTTCCTTGGCTAGCGCTTGCAAGGCAGACGCCTTATTTCTAGCGCCACCTTCTAGTGCCCCTGGAAGTCTCTACTTTTAAAGAGTTGGGAAAATCCATAAGCAAAACCAAGCATTAAGTAAAACAAAATCAACAAATTAAAGTTGATTTGTTAACTTTATACCAATATGAGTCCACTGAGTAATCATTCTATTGAGTCAAGTACGCAGGGAGATTCCTTCTTTCAGAAAAGGAAAAGTCAATTGCTGACAGCTCTAAAGGCACATGGTATGATCTTGCTGATAAAGGGATGAACTTCTCTCTAGGATATCTTTGATTTTAAAATCAGGCAAGTCTGACCTACAAAGGCTCTACTAACTACAGCTCAACACATCTCCAACCAATCTCTCATGTTTTGCCTCAAGAATTTGTTCCTTCTTCAGCAAATGAGCACTCTTCCCCTAAACCTTTTGCTCCCAAACTGGGTTGTCTTGCTAGCCCCTGCCCTTACTTCTGCCTACAAACAGTCACTAATCCCAACTGATTTGACCTTCAAATATTCCCCAAACCTTTCTAAATGTTCCAGTACCAGTCAGATTGGTAGGAGAAAGACAGAGAAAATAGGACCCCCTCAGTCCTGGAAATAACCCCACTTTCCATTCAATTATGGTAGCACTCTTCAGCCTGGGTCTGTGGGCTGACCTTTAACATCTTACCCCATCTTCTGAGCCCCCAGAAGCTCCCCTAATTAAAGGCCATAAAACTTGGTACCATTATTTCAGTCTCCCATGATAAAGGCATTTGTGATGTTTTTCCATAGTTGTTGGGTATTGTTTAAACTGTACCTCAGATCCACACTGATCTCGCCTGTCTCTGGTTTGCCTTTTCTTCCTGCCTTTTCAGATTTTCCTCAGTGGCTCAGTGGTTTACATGTATGTGCTTAGCTTTGCTTTCTTCCACTTAGCTTTTCTTGATTTTTTTTAACATGACCCCACTCCAATCTTATTTTCTTTCCCGTGTCACCTGTTTCTTACTGTGGTGTCCTGCCATAGCTTTTGTATATGTAATTTTCACCTGTTACACCTGTGGAATATCATTGTGGATCATGGGGGGGGGGGTTCATATGGACCCTGTTTTGTTTTGTTTGATTTTGTTTTGTTTTGTCTTTTGGACTGCCCTACTATCTTGAGGCCTTACATCCTGGTCGTGTGCTTAGGGATCAGTCCTAGGATGCTCAGAGGACCATATTGGATGATGGGGATCAAACTCAGGTAGACCATGTGCAAGGCAAGTGCCATGTCTGCTGTTCTCTCTCACCCCATTATTTTAGTGTGATGAACAACATTCTATACAACTGAGAACTTGCTACATGTCCTCTAGGCTTGACTTAAATATCAGTTCCGAGTAGGGAGAATTGTTTCCTTCTACCCCACAAGACTCAGGTCTTGCTCTTAGCAGAGGATGTCTAGCTACTTGTTGGCTATTTTTGTCAACAAGCCTGGGATTGCCATGAAAGGGCAGGAACTAGACTGTCAAAATTGTAGTCTCCTCAGTGGCTGGCATGTGACAGGTGATCATAGACTTTTCTTTCCCTAATATTGGTCATTTCATTTTAATTGTGGGAAACAGACAGAGAGTTCAACAGGTAGGATACTTGTCTTGTACATATCTGATAAAGGTACAATGCCCAGTGCCCTATATGGTCCCCTAAACCCACTAGGAGTGATCCCCTCAAACCAAAAAATTATTTTAATTGGGAGTGGAAGTGGGGGCACTCCAAATAGTTATCAGGAGGCCCAATGGGCCCTGTTTGCATTTTTCAGTCAACTGTGTGGGTAGCTCAATGTATAGATCTGAGGATACAATGCTGGGAATCATCATGATGGTACCACACAATGCTCAGGGGATCCTATAGTGCTAGGAAATGAACTGGGATTGGTAACATACAAGGCATTTGCCTTAAGCCCTGCACATTCTCCTATCCCTGTCCTTCACAAGGCCTTTATAAAAGAAACAATGGTTATTTTTATAGTTGGAGGAATCTTGGCAGTTAAAATGAGGGCTGCTGGGCATTTTGGGGTGAATGTAAACTCAGAGGAAACTTTTGTTCTGATTAGGGATTCTTTTTAGTTAACCTGCTGGCAAGAGAGCTAGAGAGAGGGAGCTTGTTTCAGCAAAAAAGGCAAGAAAGCTGGATTGTGTCACCGTCTACTATTTCAGACCAAAGCAGCTGACCTGAGACACTCCCCAAGAAGCAGCTAGCTGGGAAGATTCATGACCTCATTTCTCTCAGAAGAGGGAAGAGGAGATGGGTGATGCCCAGCCAACTATGCCCAGGTCCTTGTGTTAAAATCTCCCATGAGTAGACAAAGAGAGGAGTGGGCGGAATGGTTCTGTTCTGTATTCCATCAAAAGAGACAGGTGTAGGCTGCATGCCTTTTGTTTCTTTGTCCTATCTAGCTTTACTTGACTTATTACAGTGTATATGGAAACTGCTTGCTTTTGATAGTAGAAACTTATATGAAATTATTCCTTGAAATTATTAGCACCAAAATAAAACTTTTCTCACATAGTTTTTGAAGACTGGGTTCAATTGCAACTCTGTACTATTTTATTTTCAGGCCAGGTCTCCATCAGTACCTCTAATTCTGCTTGCCATCAGGAGGAAAATGGAGAAAAAAACGATACAGAGAAGGCTCCACATGCCTCATTAAGAATGAGATGAACATCGAAGAGTCACTTAGAGGGGGTGGCTCTGGGTTGGTCTATATAGTGATACCCTAGATCTGGCCATAGTTTTCAAGGGTGGCAGGATCCCTGTTGCCTGCTTCCATATGTTATATTTTTCCATCACAGCCCAGAGGCCTGTGTTCACAAAGAACAGAGGTGATGAAATGGTAACTTTCCAGTATGTCTTTGAAATGAATCCTTACATCACGATCAGCTTCCAGGATTGAGTGCTTCTCTCTTTCCATCTATTTTTATTTGCTATCAAAGAAGCTGAGGATATTTCTTTTTTTTCTTTTTTTTTTTTTGCTCATGGGCCACACCCAGCAATGCTCAGAACTTAACTCCTAGATTCGTACTCAGGAATCACTCCTGGTGGGGTTTAGGTAAATTCTTTGTGATGTTTGGGATCTAGTCAGAGTTAGCTGCATATAAAATAAGCAATGCCCTATTCTCTAAACTATCTCTCTAGCACCAACATTGTGATTTTTTTTTCAAAAAGAAATATAAATGTGTCACTCTGACACGCATATTTTGGTCCTGAGTTTATTTCTCACACTTCCCCCTTCCATGCTAACCTCAGAAGTTGAGTGTTGAGAATGACAATGGTGTCTCTTGTAATAGAAGTGACTCTACTGGAAAGCATTTGGATCTGGGGCCAGGTGCCAGGAGAACTCACTCACCTTGCCAGCAGAGAATTGGCATTTCTGGTCCCAAGCACACGCCTCCAGTGTGCCAGGGGAGGGGATCTGGAGGACGTGTTCAGTCATCAACAGTTGGTGGGTTCATCAACTACGCCTTTGGAATGAGGCCTACATCAACCCCCAAAGGGTTGGCTTAGGAGAGCTCTTCTGAGGTGGTGAGTATGGTGAGATAAGGGAAAAGGGTACACAGGAAAGAGATAAGGGGGAGAATTATCCTTATTTCACTCTGTGTCTGGCCCCTCTTCCAACCAATCACTCCTTTGAATCCTCAGAGCTGCTTCAGAAAACTGCACCCAATGAGGTGTTCTGGGAACCTTTGGTGACAATGAGCTATTGGAATCATCTGTCTGCAATTGGTTAGCAGTAAGATACCTACTTTGGGCTTCTGACTGGCCGCTGAAGTTGACAGGATTAGGTAGAAAATGGATGGTTTGTGTGTGTGTGTTGGGGGGAGGGGGGTTGATAAGACCAAACCTATGCCCTCCAGAACTGGTAACTAACTCTGGATAGACAGTGGTAGAAATTTCCAAACATTCCACTTTGGTGGTCTGAGAAGGTTTCCTCACTCACAATGTAACTGGATCTCAGATCATTTAGAATCCTAGTATGATTTTATTCAGTCAGAGAAAAAAATCAATTTCCCTGTTCTCCTCTGGCTTCTCTCTCTCCAAACCCTTCTTCAACGTAAGATAACCAGATCTCACATCTGTACACACTACCCTTTATGCATGGTCTGTCTTCTGGGTAAGAAAATATCTTCTGGGTAATCAAACTCAGAATCTTTAGCATATTCATGAGTGGATTGCTTGGCTCTTTCATTTTCAGTACTTTATGAGACACCAGTAGGAAATGGGACACAATGAGCTGTCAACTTTGACTCTGCCCGCTTACCTACTAGATTCACTCTCATTCATTCTTCAAGATCCAGTTCCAGCAGCCCCTCAGCTCTGATCAACCAGGGAGAGTTTGTCCCTTTTTTTACTTTTCACTACTTAATTTGTGATTACTGAGTCTGGATTCTTCATTAGATTGTATGGGATTTGAAGGCTGTATATATATATACATACATACATATGTGTATATATATACAAGTATATATACTCATATAATATATACAGGTATACATATATACATATAATACACATGTATACATATTATGTATGTTTACTTTTTGTGTGTATATATATTATATGTGTATATATATTTTGGGTGGGGGCACAATTGGTGGTGCTCAGAGATTACTTCTGGCTCTGCACTCAGGGATCCCTCCTGGTAAACTCATGGGACCATATGGATGCCAGAGACCATATTGACCCCATGCAAGGCAAATGCCCTGCCTGCTGTATTATTTCTCTGGCCCTCAGGATAAATGTTTTAATATCTATCTTTCAGAACCAAACACAGCACTTAGGGAGAGATTCAGTTAATATTTGCTAATGAGAGATGAATTGAAGGGGCTGGAGTGTTAGGATAGTAGGCAAAGTGGGCTTTTGTGTACAAATTTCACAATCCTATGAAGGGTTGATGTGAATCAGCATCTTTCTCTGTTTAATCTTCTTGTTTCCTCTAGACAAAGAAATGCTGAAAAGTGGAGGCACACATGGTGAAACCGTCTAAGGATGGAGCCACAAGTTTGCTATGACCTTCACCAATCCATGACTCATTCCATTGCAGCAGCCAGTAAAAACCAAAATCAAAGGGGAAGCAAGGACAGACATGAGGACCAAGCCAACCTAAAATTTTTGAAACTCTTACTTTTGGATATACCTAATGCCATATTTTCCTCTAATCGTTTTTTTTCAACCATTATCATTTGCTCCTTAGGTGTCAAGCTATGAAAGTGTGTGGGAGGGATTAATGTGAGATTGAATGTAGATAAAATAATTAAAATCAGATGTCTGTCTATCTGGAGTCAAGGATTTCCATACATTTAATTTCCATTGAGTCTTTAAGCATTACTTCAAGAAAGACCCAAATGCATCATTTATTGGCAGCTTATAGTCAGTGTACCTTATGAGTATGTTTCCCATGAACCATTGAGTGAAACAATATTATATTAATTCTATTAGTTGGGTACATAAGAGCTGTCTAAGGGGTAAGCAGAAGGCACAGGAGGAGTGAAGGAGTAAAAAATCTTCCAGTTTCTTTAGATCAGGATGTTTCTTTTAGGACAATTGGGGCTGTGTGGGTGACCTGGGTGACCGGAGTAGCTTCTTGAGTCAGTGACAGGGACTTACCTGGTCTCCAGGGGCACGTTGCTATTTAGCACCCAACTGTCCTGGAGCTGGACGGACTCGGGTGTGGTGGCCAGGTCATTGGGGGCAGGTGGTGGGGCATGAATCTGGCTCCGACGGTTGGTCAGTGAGTTCCTGTTGAGGGAGTTGACGGAGGAGTGGTGATGGGACAGAGTGTGGTTGTGAGGAGGTGGCAGAGGTGGCCTTAGAGTCGACTGGCTGTGGTGGTTTGGAGGACCTGGGAAGAAAAGAGAGAGAAAAAAAGCTATGAAGCTATGAGCAGTTGCAGAATGGCAGCCCAAGATACCAAGAAGAACAGCAGAGAGAGGCTTGGAATGACTGGCAACCAGAGGGAGACCAAGACCAAGAGGCACTTCCAGAGATCTGGGATCATTCCAGTCTCCCTGATTTATACACACCAGGAGTTCATTTGCCTTGAAACACAGGGAGCAAATGCAGAATGAGAAAGTTGGTGGATAATAGAGCTGGGGAGGGATGACTGTAAAGTTTCTTGAACAGGATCAATAGTACATAAAGAGAGGGAAGGAAGATACCAAGGAAGATGAGAAAGAAGAGGCAATGGTTGAGACTAGTGCCATAGTATAGTGCAGAGGGCACTTGCCTTGCACGTGGTCTACCGGGCTCTATCCCCAGCATCTCATATGGTCACTTGAGCATTGCTACGAGTGATACCTGAGCACGGAGCCAGGAATGAGACTGGAGCATTACTGGATATTTTCTCCTGCCCCACAATACAAAACAAAGCACAAAGAGGCAGATGGGAGATATCACAAAACGTTACACAAAATGGCAGGAGGTAGAGACCTTGGACACACTGGCAGATTAGAGCTGTGGCATATCAAAATTTCTGAACCACAGAACCAACAACACTGAAAGCATGGAATCCAAACTGCAACAAGCACGCTTCAAAATGTGCTTGTAAAGGAGGAAGCTTAGGAGGTTGGGGACGGGAACATTGGTAGAGGGAAGCTGACCCTGGTAGTGGGATTGTTGTTGAAACACAGTATACCTGAAATTCAACTGTGAATACATTTGTAAATCATGATGCCTTGGTAAGGAAAATTACAAACAAAATAGCTTATGGATTACTAAACCATGGAATGTCCCATTTCAGTGAATCACTATTGTGAATGATCAAATTTCTCACTAATCCAGGGCGCTGCTGACATTATTGCTGGAGGAGCAATGCAGCAGATAACAAGGAAGGGGAAAGCAAATATTAAGAATTGTAGGAATCAAGTGGCAAAGTTAGGGGAGTTGGTTGTGGTTAGCAAAGAGGATGGAACTATCACCAAGTAGCCCAGGCCCATGTGGGAAGATTAGACCTCATGGGAATTCCTCTTCTGTTTTTTTTTTGTTTTCTAGGAAATCTAAAGGCTGGACTTAGGGATTTGTAGACCATATGTCCAATTTTATTAAAATATTGGCAATTAGCTCCAGAAAAAATGCTGGAGAGATAGTGCACTCATCCAGTGCCTGTTCCATCCAAAACCGATTTGCAAACTTGAAATCCACTATGAGTGATTGCTGAGCACAGACCAATAAGTAAGACCTGAACACAGACTGGTTTGCCCATACCCCTGTTCCCCCTAAAACCCAACATGTGCTTGTATTTCTTCTGGATATCTACACATTTTCTGTACTGCATCTGACAATGCTCAAGAGTCTGTGTGATGCCAGGCATCCATCCAGATGGGCATATACCAAGGCCTGTGCCTTAACCCTTGTACTATTTCTCCTAGCCCATCTGGTGTGATTTTAAATAGACCTTTGAGGGTGTTTCATGGCCAGGGCAGACTATGCTACTTTTTGGTACTGTTTTCTGCCTAGTCACCCATCACAAAGTGATTATTAAGCACATGTTTGAGTAGGAGAAGAGTTGAGAGGAAAGGGGGTGACATGTGCCAGAATGACCACTCAGAGAGGTTCTTCATGGTCCATAAATTCTCACGCCATAACTTGACCCCTAACTCCCATCCAAGTGGCTTCATTATTCGTATTAGTCAGATAATTATAAGGCTGCCCTAGGGAAGAAGAGATGATTGAGTGTTCAAGAGAAAACACCCCCTGCTTCCTTCACTGCTCAAGCCCTCACTCTCCACACCTCCCACCATTCCCCTCCTTACTTGTGGCCTACACAGTCTCCTCGAGCACAAAGGAGCCTTGTGTGAGATTCCATTCACCGAAGGACATAATAGAAACTTCCTGCCTCTCTCCCCTAGTTAAGGCATCTCTGTCTCCACCAACGTGTGTGGGCCTTGGATGGTGCGTGGGTGGAATTCCTGTGGTTGTTTTTCTGCTGGCACTGTCCAGCGGTGGAGCTAGATAGTGCCAAGGACATAGAGGCATTGATGGGGTCCACATCAAAAGTAGGGTGAATGGGATGTCAAGCTCTTGTTTCTCTAGGAGCAAGACTAGAGCATCCCATGACAGCTGGAGCAGGATGGGGGTGGCATGGACAGGGAGAAGAAGCATTGCACACCTCATTCTATTCTTTGGGAGTGCCCTGTTATGCTTTGCTAAGAGAAATAATATTTAAAAAATTAAAATTTCTTTATCTTAAACACCGTGCTTTAACAGCGTTACTCATGCTTCAGTTATTTCTGGCATTCAGTATTCCAACAACAATCTTCCCACCAGTGTAAAATTCCCTCAACCTTGTCACCAGTTTATCAACCTCCCCAAAGCCTGCCTCTTGACAGGTACAAATAATGTACTTAATATTGCTTGGTACAACTAAATGGTATGAAATTATAAAAAAAAATTCATTAAAAGAAAATTTGTAAAACTTGTCATACCTCACAACGGGGTCATGATGTCATTGTCTGAAGGTTTACTAAGCTGTTTATTGCTAGTCAAGCATGTGGTTGTTGGATTTATTTGTTGAGCTTATGTGGCTTCTATGTTAATTTCAAATCTAATTTGGTGCATTCCTACTGGGAAGTCAGTATTAAGATTATGGGGGTGCTGCATGGCCACACAAGCAATTGAGTGGTCCAGGAAGAAATCACAGATATATTTTTGTTTTGTTTTTGGGTCATATTTGGTGGCACTCAGGGGTTGCTACTGACTTTGCACTCAGAAATTACTCCTGGCATTCTGATGGGATCATATGAGATGCCAGGGATCAAACGCAGGTCAGCTGCATGCAAGGTAAACACCCTAACCACTATGCTATCACTTCAGCCTTAGAAATCACATTCCTTGCCACACCTATGCTTCTCTCACTACTGTGGCAAGTTTTCACTGAGCCATGGATTCTGCGTGCTTGCTTAGCCATCTCTCCAGCAGCCTAATTTTTTTTTTTAACAAACTCAGATCTATAAGCTGGAGGGGAAGGTGACAATGATATCCAGTGATAAATGTAGCCACTGGTGGTGGTTGTGGTGGTGGTGGTGGTGGTGACACCTACAGTGGAAATAACCCAAGTGTTGAAGAACAGATGCATATTAAATCAGTATTTGACAATAAGAAAATTGCAATAGTGCAATTTGAAAAGATGTGGATGGATCTGGAGAGTAAAGTTAGAAGGAGAAAGACTGACACAGAATGATCTCATTCACACATAGGACAGAAAGCAACATAGGGACTGGAACTATCTATAGTACAGCAGGTAGGGTCCTTGCCTTGTACATAGCTGACCTATGTGTTCCATCTATGGTATATTAGTCTCCTGAGCACTGCCTGAGTTCAGAGCCAGGATAAAGCCCTGAGCATTGTTGGGTGTGGTTCTAAAATTAAAGAAAAAGGAAAGTAACAATTAAATAAACAACAACAAATACTCAAAGGCAACAGAAACTGGGACCTGGTTTTGAGTGTAGTAAGCACATCACTGTAAAGGGTTGAGAGCATTGGAGGCGACATTGGGAACAACTGAAGGGAAGCTGACAATCTGGTGGGCTGGTGGAGGGAGTGGCATTGGATTTTTTTTTCTAAAAACCCTGCCATTACCAACATTGTAAATCACAGTGCCTAAAATACAATAATAATAATGATTAAAAAAATGAGAGCATTTGGGGTTAGATCAAGGGCATTTATCAGCCATTAGGAGATAAAAATTTGGAAAGCTGGGTTTGAAGACTGGGCATGAGTTCTTGAATTCTCAGTATCCTGATTTTCCCCCCAAAGATTGAAAGAACTGGTGCTTAAGAATCAGGTTTCTGGAAAAGAGTAAAAAATAAAGACAGTGTTAAATTTTCCCCCCTTTATCTGACCACATGCACTGGAACACACTGGACTCCTTTTAAAAACCAAAGAAAAGATGGAACTGGCTGAAGCCAGGGTCTGTGTAAGGGAAGCAAACTCAAATTTCAACATCAATGGATACCTACCAGGGCAAATAGAAACCCTTTTCCCCAAATTTAGAGATTTTGTGTGATGTTTCAGATTGCTGCCTTCTCTTGAGAAAACAAAAACAAAGAAAGCAAAAAAGAAATAAACAGTCTCAAGGGCCTGAGTGTTAGTACAGTGGATAGGGCACATGGCTGACTTGGCTTCCCATTTGGTTCTCTGAGCCCAACCCAGAATCTTAAGTAAACCCTTGAGTATCTCCAGATATGATCCAAAACTATCCCCAAACAATCTTTTAGTGGAAATGCTGAGTCCATTGCCTAGGGTGGCTGCAGGAAGGAACACAGATAAGTAGTTTAGTTGGTTTGCTAGCAATCCTAATGATGCCTGGAAATCCGACTCTGTGATGCTCATGACTGGGCATTCATCTTGCTTTTGCCATTGCTTTGACTTTGGGTAGTTCTGGATTGGACATTGTACACAGCTAGCTGAACAACCATTCTGCTATAGTGAGCGGTGCTGAGCACCTTCTGACTGATGAGTTTTCCTGACTCTCAGACATTGCTGAAGGCAATGGATATCCATTTCTGAAAGCAAACAGGGGCCTGCGTTCTGTTGCTGCAAAGCAAACACACACTGCTTTCCAAGAAGTCACATTACACAAAACCCTCCTCCCAGAAAACTGAGGTCTTCAACAGATGATGCAGCAAAAATGAGCAAGTCAGCTTGATAAAGGGACACAGAGCCCAGTCTGAGCGCACACAATTAGTGGGCTTAATTAATGTGCATTTTATTAATGGTTCTTCTATTCCATAAATATGAAATCACATAATAATGCCATTTAATCACCGAGAACAATGGAACAGCAATGCTCAGATAGTATCCACCTAAATGACCCGTGATTCCTGGCAGAAAGGAGACTGTCATTAAAATCAGGGCATTCACCTTGTATTTTGCCCTTAGAATTTGCCTCAAGTAAAAGACCTGGAATTTATCTTTAGATGCAAAGGGGTCTCAGCGTTAGGACTAAGAAGGTGCTGGGAGTTTAGTTCTTTGTTGAAAGTTAGGGAGGACCAGTAAAATCTCAAAGCAAAGGTAAGCGAATTTATAAAGAAGGGGCTTTTAGTCTATTGTTAAAAATCAAGTGCCTGAATGAATTGTCTGGGGTACTTTCAGCAAAGTCTATAATTCAAAGTTTGCTATGAACTATTGGTTTCAGCTATGTTCCTTTAGATATGGATGTCAGTCCCACATTAGGAACTACTTTGGGGGTCCATTGCTTGTGTCTTAAAAAGAAATCCTTCCTTCCTCCCTTCTTCCCTCCCTCCCTCCTCTCCTCCTTCTTCTCTTCCCTCCCTCCCTCCCTCCCTCCCTCCCTCTCTCCCTTCCTTCCTTC
>PVKC010004300.1:0-36072 GCA_004027635.1 Crocidura indochinensis | reverse complement strand
TCTAGCCTTTAGATTATGTATTTTTGCATTTTGCACACACATATAAATATGATGTAAGTATATAAAATTTTAATACACATAATGCACAGATGAGCACACTTTATATGCATTTGCATTTAACTATTTCCAAATATTTTACAAAGGATGGCAAATAGCTTAAGTCATAAGTAACTAATATATAAAAATAACATGTATAATACAATCAAGTATAATACAAGTAAGAAATGACCAAACATGAGCTGGAGTGATAGCGCAATGGTAGGGCTTTTGCCTTGCACAGGGCTGACCCAGGATGGACCTTAGTTTATTCCCTGGTGTCCCATATGGTCCCAAAAGTCAGGAGTGATTTCTGAGCACATAGCCAACAGTAACCCTGAGGGTCACTGGTTGTGACCCTGAAACGACAACAACAACAAAATATATGGCCAAACTTTTGAACAAAAATAATAGTACTGAGTGGTGCATTTGCCTTGCATGTGGTTAACACAACGTTGTGACCCATATGGTCTCCAGTACCTGTTATGAGTTTTTCCTGAGTGCAGCTCCAGGAGGAAATTCTGAACATGACTATGTACAGTTTAGTAACTTAAAAAAAAATAAAGAAATCAAAACAAAAAATGTAACAAAAAGAAATAACAAAACTTAAATTTATGCAAGAACTTAAAAGTCATGTGACATTGATCTGTGAGTTTTATTTTTTCTTTTTTCTTTTTTTTCTTTTTTTTTTTTTGGTTTTTGGGCCACACCCAGTGACGCTCAGGGGTTACTCCTGGCTATGCGCTCAGAAGTCGCCCCTGGCTGGCCTGGGGGATCATATGGGGCACGGGGGATGGAACCGAGGTCCGTCCAAGGCTAGTGCGGTAAGGCAGGCACCTTACCTTCAGCGCCACCGCCCAGCCAGCTGCCATCATTCGGGGTCCGGGAGATAGCATGGAGGTAAGGCGTTTGCCTTTCATGCAAAAGGTCATCGATTCAAATCCCGGTGCCCCATATGGTCCCCCGTGCCTGCCAGGAGCAATTTCTGAGCATGGAGCCAGGAGTAACCCCTGAGCACTGCTGGGTGTGACCCAAAAACCAAAAAAAAAACCAAACAAACAAACAAAAAAACTGCCATCATTCACAAGATAGAACTTTAAATGAATTACCCGGCAGGGATCTCAAACTCAATTTACCTGGGGCCACAAGAGGCAAAGTCGGGGTGATCCTTGAGTGCAAAGTCAGTAGTAAGCCTTGAACATTGGGGGGTGTTACCCAAACAACTAAAACAAAACAAAACAAAAAGGATTCCTCTAGGGCCGGGCTACAATACGTTGTACGGAGGGCTGCTTACGGCGGTGGGCAACAAGTTTGAGACCCCTGATACTGTCATTATCTGACCTATGCCATATTCATCTGAATCCCTAAGCAATTAAAACCAAACATTAATGCTGAGTTATCTACATCCAAGTGCTTTTCATATATTTAAATCACAGTGTTACCAGTTGTTCCATTTTGTTTGCTTACAACTAAACATTACTAATAGACATTGGAAAATTAAAGTTCTTTAAACTAAACTAGAGTAATCTTTATTAATTAAAATAAATATGGCTGAAAATTTTGGCAAAATATACCATATTTGCCAGTGTATAAGACGACTTTTGAAAAGAAAAAATGTCAACCGGAAATCGGGAGTCGTCTTATACACCGAGTATATCCCGAAAAAATGTCTCAATATGTTTCTAAAGGAAAATTATCTGGATATTGCCACGAAACGAATTTTTCAACTGGATCCTGCAGCAATCACTGCAAGGCTGCTCAGACTGCCTCTCTAACTCGACCAATCCAAGCAGGCTTTTGATGCATGCAAATTAAACAATGTTCTGGACCAGAATCTACACTGTCAAAGCCTGCTCAAATGGGCCAGAGTCAGAGAGGAAGTCTATTACAGTATACCCTCTGAACCTTTGCTTGTTATTATTGGCTCACTGTGGTACATACAGTTGCAGCACAGGAACGTTCTGTCTGATACAGTGAATATAAGCCTAAACCTATGTTTTAACTGCAAAATTACGGGGTCGTCTTATACGCCAGCAAATGCGGTAAGTTTACATAACTATATAAATTTTAATGGTCTTTTTGTATAAGTCAATACTAGAATACTATTTATAAATATTACTCAGGAATATTAAAGCACAGAGTTAGATAGTACATTGGGTATAAGCAAGTTATCTTAATGTTAACTTGTTATGTAAATTGCAAAACAATGATTCTTTCTCTTAAGAGACAACTATATGGGGTCAAGGTTGTAGCCCAGCTGAAAAACATTTGTCTTACATATGTGAGTTTCTGGATTCAAAAATAACAGTCCAAAACAAGCAAACAAACAAACAAAATCAGCATCTAATACACCACTCTTATCTATCAACATTGGAGTGAGAATATTAAGACTAAAGAAAACCAGTTGGGGAATCATTTAAATGAGAAAGCACTGGATTTCATATACTTGAGAGCCTTAATATAATTCAGAGTGAACTGGAAGATGGTAAAACAGTATATACATTTACCTTCATCTATTATTTTCTTTAGTCTTAATAGGCTCAAAATTCCCTCTACATACAGTGTATGATAATAAGAAAAAGTTATAATTGCTTTTATCTTTAGAATTACTTGTATATATGATACCTGTTATAGAAACATGCAGAAAACTTCAATGACATTTTTTATAAAATCAGTGACAAAGTTTATGTATAAGTAAAAACTATTCTGAGAAAACATAAAGGTACATTTCATAAAACAGAAAAAATGGAGATGACATATAAAAATCTACCCACATAATAGACTTATTTTGCAATACATCTCAAACTATTATTCATTTAATATATTGAGATCCAGAGAAGTGTGAAAGAGGTCACTTTGCAAGTAATTTTGCATTTATGGTATATAGAAATAAAATTTTAGTGTTCCAAATACATCATCTCCTAGCCCTCTTTTTAACAGCTCTATAAGTGGCAATCACTTTATCATTTTAAAGAGGTATTCAATATGAAATGTAAAAGTTCACTTGTTATTGATCAAGACATGTAAAACTAGCATTTATTTACTGCAATTTAGAGATGAATGTTAAAGTATATGTTGGTTTAATAAAAGGGCTTATTTCCTTGTTTTTTAGAGTCATGCAAACAAAAATTTAACTTCATTGGTATTTGTACTTCCAAAACCTCAAGTGAAAATATGGCCTCAGCCTATGAATAAGAATTCTGTTGAAGTTATAATAAAATTGACTTGCATGGAAACTGCCTACTTAACTGGTGTCAGGTAGGGGTGAACCTGTGAAAGGTGAATAGAAGAATTGAAAGCCTTTTATAAAGCCTGGAGAAAGATTCAAATTGGGGAACATTTGCCTGGTTTGTATAAAGTCAAGGCTCCAAATCCCTGTATCACTGGGAATGACCATGACAATATTTACAAAGGTCAAATACTTATAAAATATTTTGCCTTTTGGATGACCAGCAATTCATTAACTAACCAAAACAATGATATTCATATTTAAATAGGTTGGTCATATAGATGGCATTTCTTTAATATATATAATTATATATATGTTTGTGTGTATTTGTGTGCAAATGTGTGTGCGTGCATGTGTGTGTAATATATATATAATAATTAAATTTTTGTGCCAATTTCCTTAATCATCAAAATAATAATGTCTAAGCTAGTAAAAATCAAGCATTAAAACAGAATTGTAAAAGAGAAAATAGTAGTGAGTCATTAGGTTTACCTATTTGGACAGAAGGACACTGTCTTTGTTCTATTTTGTTCTGTTTTGTTTTTGGACTACACTGAGTTGTAGTAAGGAATAACTCTTACTTCTGACTCAGTGTTCACTACTGAAAGATTTTGGAAGACCATATGTCATGCTAAGGATGGAGTTCAGGTAGTAGTCTATAAGCTAAGCACTGTAATATCTTTACATCCCTGATGTAAACAGGCATAGTACAGAGATAAAGTTAATATTTAAGCATATCAATAAATGTAATCATTGTAAAAAGTTAAAAAAATATTAAATAACAGCTTTATATTAAGTTTAAAAATAAGTCAGTAAATTTAACTTCCTAATTACATTGTAGCAATGTGCATATATCAAGCAACTGAAATAATAGAATAATCATATTAAGCACTTACAATGATTTTAGGTGCTCCTAAAAAACACCTTATTTAATTAGACTGTCATCTGAAGCAGGTGACATATTAGCCAAACTCTGAAGATGTGAAAACTGATATTCAAAGGAGCCATTGTGTTGAGGTGACATTGCTATCAAGGGAGAAGCCTAACCAAAAATAAATGTTTCACAATGATATTAGAATTTGAAATATAATTTAATTCTAAAAGATAAG
Source organism: Crocidura indochinensis (assembly GCA_004027635.1). Classification (NCBI taxonomy): domain Eukaryota; kingdom Metazoa; phylum Chordata; class Mammalia; order Eulipotyphla; family Soricidae; genus Crocidura; species Crocidura indochinensis. The sequence goes on along the minus strand of PVKC010004300.1, from coordinate 31,698 downwards.
TACTTTATGTGACTGGATTATACAAATTACTGATCACATTCTTAGCATGTTTTCAACTGCAAAGATTTTGAAATGCATTGAGTAAAAATTCAAGTGTTCTAAACATAATCCTTACCAATACGTTATTTTCTTAGTTTTAAAAATAAAAGTTCAATTTATGGAATTGGAAAAGATAGTACAGTATGTAGGGTGCTTGCATTACATCCTGGGTTAATTTCTTTTGCACTACATACTGTCCCCTGACACCTCCGGAAGTGGTCTGTGAATGCAGAGCCATTATTAAACCCTTAGGCCCACAAGATGTGGTCCAAAAGCTCCCCCCAAAACTATTTGTGGTTTAAATAAAATATACCACACATAACATATGAGTATATACAATTAATTTTATTGCAATCATTTTGGGTAATTTTTATTGTGCTTAAATAGTAAATGAGAAAATACTTAACTTTTCCCTTTTTATAAATCTTAGACTAGACTCAATAAGCACCTCAGACATGTTCTGATCTGCAGTTCTTGTGTATATGTTATAAAAAAAAGTTATTCATCATGTAATTGAGATTAAGTTATTTTAAATAAGATGTATATATTCTGATTTACCTGAGTTGGTCAATCTAATCACATCAACCTTTATGTAGATATACTTATATATGCGACATCAGAGTTGCAAAAGAAATAGCAATTAAAGGGATTAAAAATATGAAAATGGGTCCCACCAAGCTTGCAGACTTTGAAGTTAGAAAATTATAGGACAAAGGAAAGAGGTGTCCTGAAAAAGATGCCAGAAGCCATTATTTGCAAATAGCTTAGAAGAAAGAAGAAAGAAACTCAGATCAATCCTCACAAGGAACTTTATTCAAACTACAAACTCAATCAACTTGACTATAGGAACTTACTAGAAGCTTCAAGAAGAAATTTAGCTGTGCTGATATCTTGCTTCCAGTTTGTGAAACTCTAAGCAAAGAATTTACTTAGAATTGTGAGAAAATAAATATATCCTGTGTTTTATTCACAACATATTTGGCACTACATTACAGAAAGTTGGAAAAACTCAGAGTGATTTTTAAAATAAAAGAGAGTTTAAATCAAAGCGAAGTGTTGATTATATTCAATTCTAAATTTAATTATGTTTTTGTTGAAATATAGTTAACAAGATTGAAAATATATCTTTTTGAAAAAGATGATTTTGTGGGTATTGGTATAATCACAAACATATGAAAATATCCCTGTTAATTTCAGAGCTTCTTTATCACCTTGTGAAACTGCTGATGGCAGTAACTGTCTATTTCTATCCTTCAGAAACTGACAACCACTTCTGGATTTTTTGGGCATTGGAATAATTGTATAAAATGGGCATTTTTTTCTATGTGATTGGTAGTTCCTTGCTTTATCTATTTATTTGTTTAATTGGGTTTTTTTTAGTGTAGTATTTTCAAAATCAATACATATCGTGCACTCTATTAGGTAAGATGCATCAATCAGCTGAACACTTTCTTTTTTTGGGGGGGGGGGTTGGGCCACATCCGGCAGTGCTCAGGGGTTACTCCTGGTTAATTGCTCAGAAATAGCTCCTGGTAGACACAAAGGACCATATGGGACACCGGTATTCGAACCAACCACCTTAGGTCCTGGATCGGCTGCTTGCAAGGCAAACACCGCTGAGCTATCTCTCCGGGCCCAGCTGAATACTTTCAATGACACTCAAATATATTTCAGAATGCCTACATCAGTTAATAGTCTAAAGTGACATCTAAGATTCTTTCTTTTCCTATTCTTTGTGGTGATTTTGGTACCCAGAGATGCAAACTGCTGTGTTTGCTATGCTCTATGGTTTTGATTTGCTGTTTGTTTGTTTTTTTTTGGAACCACACCTGGCTGTATGCAAGGCTTGCTTATTCTGGGCTCAGTGGTCAGGGAACACTCCTAGTTGTCCTCCAGGAATCATTTGTGGTGTTGGGGATTGATCCAGTGTCAGTCACAGCACTTACTGTGCTGTTTCTGACCCTGATGATAGTCATCTTTTAAAATGAATCAGCGAATAAAAATATTTTTATAAATTTATGTTCTATTTCTTTATCTTCTTTAGATAAAGATTCAATTTGTTCCACTTTGATTAAATATTTTAAAGTGATATATATAGAAAGACATTCGTACATTTTGGAAATAATGCACTAGCAAATAAGAATTGAAAATGTCTCTAATTCTACTGATTTTATTGAAAATTTTTATACACATTACTAATAGTGTCCTCTAAAGAAGCTAAATTTAAAATAAAATTCAAAGTAGTATTTTGTTTTATTGATAGTTTGTGATTTTAATAATATTGCTGATAAAGCATTAACCAATATAAGTTAACAAATATGTAAATCTCTTTCTTTCCATGACTATTACTACTGTAGTTTTGGAATCTAGACATTTTAGATTTTGAATTATTTTATGAATATAGTATTAAAGGTAAAAATACATATTTCATATGTAACTATACTTACCCCAAAAACATTTGTTGAAAAAAAATACTTTTCTAGTACATTATTTTGCTGCCCTTTTGAAAACAACTAGTCACAAATTTAAGATCACTTATTTTATTGCATTATTGATTTGTATTTCTAGACTTACAATACAATATTTTTTTGTGTTTTTTGGTTTATTTTGATTTTGGAGTAAAACCAAAAAGTGCTCTGGGCTTACTCTCAGCTCTATACTTAAGAGCTGGCAGGTCTCAGGAAATCAAATGGATTGCAAAGGATATAATCCATGTTAGCTGCTTGCAAGGTTAACAAACTACCTACTAGACTATCACCCTGAATCCATGATTGGGAATATTTATAATCCTCTCATTATCTGAAAACTATACAAGTGGCTTGAAAGTAACCTGTTTTAAGCTAATATAAATTATCTTTCAATAAACTTGCTAGTTGTTTTCAGCTTTAAGATAAAACTCTTTTAAGTTTAATATCAATATATGAAATAACATCATTAACTTACATTAAAGGATGATTCCTAACTTTTATACATATTTTATGTTTGCTTATTTTTGTTTTGTTTTGTTTTGTTTTGGGACCACACTCAACAGCAGTCAAATGTTACTCCTTGTGCTGTGCTCAGAAATTGCTCCTAGAAGGCTTGGGGGACCATATGGAAAACCAGAAAGCAAACCCAGTTCAGCCAAGTGCAAGGGAAATTCCCTATTCACTGTGCTATTGCTCTAGTCCTACATTTTGTTTGTTTTAATTAACTCACAGAAGGTGCTCAGTGACTCCAACTTGCCTCTGTCCTAAGTGTATGGAGAGGTTACCTGTCTGGCGATATATTCTGATATTATGAAGTTTGGATATCAGTTTCCGGCATGAAATATGTAAAATATATGTTTAAGCTATGAAGTCAAAGTTCTGTCCTCATGCCACTGACTTAAAATATCAAGGTCTTTTTGTCTGACTATAACTAAAAAAAAAACCTAAAGAAAGGCAAAAATTAAAACATAATTCAGAATTTATTCAATATTTTGAGAATATTTGTACCTATTATTTAATTGCAAATATTTCTGGGATCCATAAATGTCTAACATGATTTTAATCATTTCATTTTTACAATAAGGGAAATACCTTTAAATATCTTTATTCTTCTTGATTTCATGAATTTTTACCCCCCTCCATTTCAGTATATACCACCAAGGATTGATTTACTTATATTTCACATGACTTCCACATCAATCAAGAAACACAGGCCCATAAGTTGCTTTTGATAAAACTCAGTTCCATTTGATGAAAGCAATATAAAATAGTGAAACTTCTTTGAGTCAAGTCTTCTTCAAATACTTAATTGACATTTCATTAGACTTGTAAATTATCCTTTGACTTCTCAGATTCAGATTCCTTCCCTGTATAATGATAATTATTTTGACTATCTTTAATTATGGGAATTGAACTTTGTTTCCTCTTCTTACCTTCATCCTTAGTAATATCTGATACTAATTCTGACATAAAGTACTGAAGTATTTACATTTGCTTTTACGTTTCTCTTAGAAGAATGAACTTGTGTTGAAAGTTCCTGTTATATTGAAGTCTTCAGAACTTTATTGAAGAATATTTTTACTAAAAAGTTAGACACATATGATTATTTATAGATAAATAATCTAGATAAAGCCACAGACCAATATTCAATATACTTTTAATACAAAATGTCTTCATTATTACATTTTAAAATTAAAGATGAAGGGGCCATAGAGTTCACATTCTATATGGGCAGTCTGAATTCACTCACAAACATGTTCCAGAAATATAAAAATATAAAGGCATAATAATTTACATAATTGAAAAAGTAAAAATTATCTTTCTAATAGAACTTTTGTTCCTTTAGCATTGGATATGTGTATATCTGATATTATGTTGTTAAATGTCAAATTAATATATAAAATAGTAGATAATATTTAAGTATGCAATTAAAACAGTCATAGTTTTTGTACAATATTCCCTAGTATAAATGAGTATTCTTTGTTATAGTGTATGTGCTTTTTATCCCATCAAAATACTTATCATGAATGTTTTTACACTGTAGTTCACATTTTTAGGAATAACAAAACAAATCTATTGACTGTATAATTTAAGAGGCATTTATCAACAGAGGCCTGCTGTGGTTTTACTAGTAAATTGCAAGAGAGGACACAGAAATGTTTAGTAAAAATGTTTTAAAATACTCAAAGAAAAAGTAATGTTTTATTTTATATTTGGGGTCTTCCACAGTTCTCAGATAGCCTGGGGGTACAATGCTATACTCCATAGTCAATTATTTGCCAAATTAGACTGATAGTTCAGTATTCAGTATTAGTCTGAGGTATTTGTCCACTTTGTGATAAAATGTCACACTTATCCAGGTCACCTCAGCAATGCTCAGATACCTCCAAGGCCATGACAGATTTTAGCTGGAATGTGATGTTATTGCAGTATCTCCAGGCCCATTAATCAATGTTTCATTGAAACAATAGCTATCTAATTGATTTTTGCCTCTGTTGGTAATCTCTGAAGATTGAAGGTATCATATATGATTACTTATTTTAATGGTTAATATACTATTGTTGACTGCTTGTCACACAATCCAGAACCAATCTAAATTAGATTCCTCAATAAAGTATCATCTTGTAAGCAAGTCATTACACACACATCTTCCTGCCAATGCAGGCTGGACTTCCCGACAATGTACCACACACTCAGCTGCCAACACTTGCTTATTAATGCCTGTCAGCAGACTTGAGGATGAATAAGTTAGAACTTGTGTTTTGTGTTTATCTAGAAATAATATGACTCTGACTCTGCTACACACATATGAAAAAAGAATACATGTTAAAAATTTTCTGCTATTTTTTTATGTTTTCAGCACTGCCTTGTAAGTTTTAGACTTAACATCATATGAAATAATACCATAATTGCTTTAACTGTCATGTTTTCTGTACAAACTGACCAGCATACCACTGTTTAAATTTAATTTTGCTTCCCAACTTTTGAACTTTATTTTTACTGTTAACATTTTGAAACTTACAAAGTTCTTTTTTTTTTTTTTTTTTGGTTTTGGGGTCACAGCACTCAGGGATTACTTTTGGCTATATGCTCACAAATCCCTCCAGGCAGACTCAGCGACCATAGGGGATGCTGGGATGGGATTCGAACCACTGTCCTTCTATTGCAAGGTAAACGCCTTATCTCCATGCTATCTCTCCAGCCCCAAGTTCTTAATTTTTGATGTTTGCAAATTATTACCTATTTACAAAAGTTGCACTCAGTTACTATTTTTTAATTTATTTGTGTTAGTCAATTGATTTTTTCTTCAAATCAGTATATCTACAAGTGTCTTCCACCTTTTTTTTAAAGAAGCCACCCCATGGAGTGCTCAGACATTATTTCTAGTTCTGTGCTTAGATATAATTCCTGGTGGGATTCAAGGTACCATATTTTGTGACATAGAATTAATCTGGGTCTATTGCCTGCAGGAGAAGTACCCTACATACAGTACTATTGGTCTGGTCTCTAGAAATATTTATTTTAATGCTTACATTATTTTAAAAATGTAATAATAAATGTGCCTACAATTGTGCTTACATTTATTATCTTGATGCACATAGTTGCCTCCCTTTATCAAAGTGCTCAGGAACCCCAACTTGAACTCCTGTTGCACATCTTACTGTATCTGGTATCAGAGAAGTGGTATCTTTCTATATGTCTCAACAAACTCAGCTATAATTTTAATGTCACAGCCAACAATACTCAGGAGTTGTTCCTGGCTCTGTACTCAGGAATGCATGAAAAAGTTCTTATCCACTAAACTGTCTCCAAAACACACACTATAATTTCAGTAAGAAAAGTCTCAAAGTATATGTATTAAGCCTTTTATAAAACAAATATTTTTAATAATTTTATTGTTATCAAAGTGAATTACAAGTCTTTCACAGTAATATTTAAAGTACATAGTGACAATGAATTAGGGCCATTCCAACCACCAGTGTTGTCCTCCCTCCACCTCAGTTCTCAGCATGCATCCCATTTCTGACCCATTTGCCCCATGACCTACTAGTGTAAAAAAATAAAAAAGGTCACTTTTGTGTATAGTTTGTTGTAGATTGGATATCAATGCTGGTGTCATTTACTTTGGGTTTGAATGAGATGCTAACTTGAACATAGTTTTCTTTGGAATTTCTTCGTGTTTTTGTCTTTCTGTAAATTAACTCTACCCCCCAAGGAGCTCAAAGCAATGGCAAAACAAACATTCATATAGAGCAGGGGTCCTCAAACTTTTTAAACAGGGGCCCAGTTCACGGTCCCTCAGACCATTGGAGGGTCAGACTATAGTAAAAACAAAAATTATGAACAAATTCCTATGCACAGTGCATGCATCTTATTTTGATGTGAAAAAATAAAATGGGAACAAATACAATATGTGACCCACGGACCGTAGTTTGAGGACCACTGATATGGAACAACAAGTGCATTTGTTAAATTTTTATTCTAAGTCAACATAATACAATAGGAACAAAGCATACCTCAGACATTTTGCACTACAAAAAAATCAAAAGTTTGTACTTTGTTTTTTTTTTTGTTTGTTTGTTTTTTTATTTTTTTATTTTATTTTTTTCATTTTTAGAATAGAGTTGGATTTCCTGAAGGTATACTCCTGGCAGAGTCCAGGACCACATTGAAGTTAATCATGAATAACCCAAGAACCCTATACTCTTTTTCTCCAATAATTAAAATAAACTTTTTCCCCTGGTTTTTGGATTACAATAGGTGGTGCTCAGAGGTGACTCCTGGCTCTGCTCTTAGAAATTACTCTTAGTAGGCTCGAAGACCATATAGCATGTCAGGGATCGAACCTAGATCTGTCCCAGGGCATCTGAGTACAAGGCACATGCCTTACCACTGTGTTATTACTCTGGCCTCAATAATTACAATTCTTATGTGAATTTTTACACGATAAAGATATTTAAATAAACTGCTAGTGTGAAAACCAAGACAGAAAAATAATGGCATCTGTTGACTCAGCAACATTATTAAGAACAACCATTAGTCCTTCCTCCCTCCCTCCATCTCTTCCCCTTCTTCCCAAGTTCATCTTAAATTTGACTTTTCTCAGAAAAATACGAAGATATGACTTGATAATTACAAAGGTTAAAAATATATCTTTACCCAAGTGTAAAAGGAAGACTATTTTTTTGGAAGTTTTATAGTGTCTAATGGATTAGTCTAGCCCAAGTAGAGATAATTAGACTGAATAAGCTTAAAACATATTCTTGTTTACACAGATATAAACAAATTGCTTCTATTAGCATAATTCATAAGCTTTATCTAGGTCTGGTGGGTAAAATCTTATTTTCCCAAAATTAAGCAATATTTGTATGTTGGTAATAGAGATGAATGCCTTGAAAACTAAAAAGAAATATCTTATATCTTTATTTGTATTTTCTTTTCTCTCTGTCTCTGTCTCTCTGTCTCTGTCTCTGTCTCTCTCTCTCTCTCTCTGTCACTCTCTCTCTCTCTCTCTCTCTCTCTCGATTCTTCTGAACGATGCTGTGGGTGCCTAGGAGTCATTCTCAGTTTTTCTTGTACAACTGGACCAGCAGTTCAACACAATAGTCCAAAGATAAGTCACTATATCCCCCAAACTTATCTGATAAAATAATGCTAACGTACCTCTAGGCATGCACTTTACCATGCATCTTAACACTTGTGCTATCTCTCCAGTCACAATATATAACAATATATAAAAATACATGGGGGCCGGGCGGTGGCGCTGGAGGTAAGGTGTCTGCGCTAACCTAGGACGAACCATGGTTCCCCCCGGTTCCCCATATGGTCCCCCGTGCCTGCCAGGAGCGACTTCTGAGCAAATAGCCAGGAGTAACCCCTGAGCGTCACCGGGAGTGGCCCAAAAACCAAAAAGAAAAATAATAATAATGTAAAACTCAAAAATAATCTGTTATATATATGTAATATCAAGGAAAATATAAAATATAGAACTATAAGATATATTACTCATATACATACACGAACAAATGAAATTAGAGGATCAGATATCACCTAGAATATCTGATTGTTAATAAAATTCTTTCTGTTGACACATTTTAAGGACAGTAATGATCAGAGTATTCCACATTGCTTAATGCTTTTACTTTTGAAAACTCCAAATAATGATTTAAGCTTTACCATGAGAAAGATTAGCTTCAGTTTTTATTAGTCCGAATATCTAAATGTTAGGCAAGGACACACAAATCCTTAGGTTGGTTGCTGGCATTTTTGTTGCAAACATGTGTGACCATAAGAATTTATACGCATAAACCACTCTAGTTTTCAAATAAACCTCAAGAACCAATATTCAATTAGCAGTACATGAGGATTTATTAGGTTTAAAATTTTTAAAAATTGTGGATTACACTCATGTATATTGTAGTTAGTTAGCTTATGTTTTAAAAATTAAAATTTTTTAAAAATTGTGGATTACACTCATGTATATTGTAGTTAGTTAACTTATGTTTTTAAATAATATTATATACTATCTTATTCATATTTTTGATGTCCAACTCTTTCTTTCTACTATAGACTGATAGACTACATTAGATTACATTAAGATTCAGAAATAACTACACTGAGAACTATCATAACAATGTGAATGAATGAGGGAAGTGAAAAGCCTGTCTAGAGTACAAGTGGGGGTGGGGTAGGGAGGAAGGAGATTTGAGACATTAGTGGTGGGAATGTTGCACCAGTGAAGGAAAGTGTTCTTTACATGACTGAAACCCAACTACAGTCATATTTGTAATCAAGGTGTTTAAATAAAGATATTTAAAAAAAGAAGACTCAGAATTTATCTTTTTTTCATAGCATAGAACCTTATGCAATTGTTAGCTGAATTAGTTACAACCTTGAGATAGGCACATTTTTTCTTTTCTGGTAGATAAACACATTTAAATTGTTTTTATTTGTCAAAATTTATGTCCCAATCATAAATTAATTTTAACTCATTTTTGTTATTTTTTGGGGGGGGCACACATACAGTGTTGAAGATTTTTTTTGCTGGTTCTGCACTCAGGAGTCACTCCTGACAGGCACAGTGGAACACATGAGATCATAGATATCTAAACTAGGTTGATCTCTTGTAAGGTAAATGTTGTACCTACTTTACTATTTGTGGACCCCCTATTTGAGCTATTAAACGAAATAAAGATGTGCATTATCTTCACTGTAAAAAATGTTGTTTTATCAAATTGTAATTGCAATTACTAAAATACTTTTTTGCTGCAAAATCCAAAATATTGTGTTGTTTAAACTAAAATTAGAAGTTATTTTTAACTATTTGTAGATATACTCTTTATTAAAATACTAGTGAATTTATTCCAGAGATTTGGGTTCCTTTCTATGATCCTGTACTACTTTGATTTCTTTTATTGGGGAATTATTTTTTTGGTCACACCCAGTGACGGTCAGGGGTTACTCCTGACTATGAGCGCAGATATCGCTCCTTGCTTAGGGGACCACATGGGATGCCGAAGGATCGAAACGTGGGTCCATTCCAGGTTAGAGCGCACAAAGCAAACACCCTACCGCTTGTAGGCCCTCCCCTACCTTGATTTCTTCTATTAATGTTATTGCTACAATCATGAATTTCCCAGGATATTCCTAATCAAGAATTTCAGTAGCAATATATTACTATGATGCATTTACTAATTATTAAAACTTATACATTATTTTGTATATATGCTTTATGATATAAAATATAAGCCCTATATTACTAAAATATACAATTTTATATACAGTTGTTTTATTAATTAATCTGTCTTCATCTTTATTCATGATTGGTGTTTTCCCTTATAACTAAATGATGCACTGTGTAATTTTGAGTAGAATTTATGGAGTGGGGGTGTTCCGGACATGGCACATTTAAAACCACCAAGTATTTTATTCTTATTACCATAAAAGCTAGTTTTCCATACTTCTATAACCTGCTTGCCTGATCTTCATTCAAGTTTTGGGTCTGTGTGCTTGAATCTCTATTATGTCTCTTGGAAGCACTCACTCTTCTCCAGTGAGGCTCATTTGTTTCTTTCAACAATCCTCTACGGTAGACAAGTTAGCCATTATTAATCTCAAGTGAGTTGTGAAGTACTTGTTGGAGAGGTTGAGAAACTGAAAGTTCATGTGGAATTGGCAGAGGAAATGCTACAAACATCCTTTCAAGTCTTGTTTTTAAGAGCTACTGAATAGTATGTAGAGAAAGCTGATCAAACTGACAACAAAACGGACTTACCTAAAAGCACACTGAGCGGTCTATGAATGTGAACACCCAGATACAGCTTATTTTTTGTGCAAAATGCATATCCTTTTCAACTATATCGTACTATTTAAGTAATATTTAGATATTATTGAATTTAGATATTATTGCCAGACATAGAAATAAATGCTCCATGACAAACACTAATTGTGATTTGATACAGGATGGACTAAATCATCATGGATTTGAGGTTTATTAAAATTCTAAACTTACACAGAGTATGTCACTTTCATTGCCAGAATTTTTCTTGCAAACTCTGCCATGCCCAATGGAAATGAAAAACTCTTTTGTTTGTATTTTTTAGTATGTTACTTGTTTGTCGCTCCACTGAATGAAAAATTTTAAGTGTAAATAAAGCTATATTGAGTACTCTATATAACTGCATGTTTTAATATGAATAACATGAGAGAGGAACTATAATGATGACTTTCATGATAAATTTATTATATAATATATTTATTTCTTATTAAATTCCTTTATGGTCATGATAATTGTTTTGTTTATTGATACAACACATTAATTCAAAGTATTCTAAGCTCAAGAGGAAAAAATATTGTTAGTTAATTAAGTTAGCTCCATAGTGTTTATCTATTACACTTTAATATATGTATATTTTTAAATTCATGTCATTCATTAAAAGGCTATATTTTAGTTTGGAAATCATTTCTAACTGATTTTATTTGTTTGTTTTGGGGCCACATATGGCAATACTCAGGGTTTACATTTGGATTTGCACTCTGGAATCACTCCTGGAAGCTTACAGGATAATGTGCAATGCCAGGGAAAGAACTTGGGTCAGCCACATGCAAACTAAACACCTGACTCACTGGGTTATCACTCTAGCTCCTGTGTTTAGATAGTACAGGAACTTTATGGACAATCTTTTGGGCAGTTTGGGAGTTCACAAAGAGCGCTAAGTCCCACCTTTAGCAATTGGTACAATTGGGGTGATATTCAACAAACAAAGCTGTATAGTTAGTTCTATGTGAGTATCAAAGGATCCTGTGTTGCCTGGTTCTTAGTTGCATAGAGTCACCAGGTTCACCCCACATTCTGAATATTTGGTGCCTTCCACGGTCATGCCCAGAATCTAACATAGCTCAGAAGTCTCCATGACTACATGGGCTACATACACTTGGATGATTATGTTAGTTCTGGCCAAAGCTAATTCTGGAGCAGTGAAGTGTACTCTAACTAGAGATATATTATCCTCTCCTTATAAAAAAAATTTTAATACTTTACTGTACCCCTTATCTAATTTTATAAGATATAGGAGAAACACTAGCTAGATGTGTTGTAAAATATCAAAGTTTCAGATTGGTGTTAAAAGTAAAGATTTCATTTCATGAGTATGAGTGTTTGATATACTAAGAGGAAATGTTGTGATCAAAATAACCCCAAAATTAAACAGAGCAGCATCCACAGCAGTCAAAAAACATCAAGTTTCGAGCAAATAGCAGTCTTGTGGTCAAAGAGAAGAGGCATTTCCTTGAGTTGAAATAACTATATGAGCATACTGAAGCAGTGGAAGGAAGCTAAAATGAGATAAAGATGTCAAGGGAGCAGAACTAATATAAAAATGAAGTGCATTAACATTAACAGGAGACAAGTTCAGCTGTGGAAGAGTGTTATATGTCAACTCAGGGACGCAGTTTCCCTGAAGTTGAACTCTGCTGCCTCTAGTTTTATGATTTGCTCATCAGGCAGAGATTTATAATAATATAGCTCTGAAATACTAGAGCATCTTCCAGTCCCTGTAACTCAAACTTACACAAATAAATGTACTTTTTGTTATTATTTGTAGAAACTACATTGTGCTGCTCAAGTTTTCTTGGATATAAGCTCAGGGGTCATACTTGGCAGTGCTCTGTGACCCTATCATGTGCCACGGATGGGAGTATTTTTAGTTTATAGAAAACAAGCTCTCTAATATCTTTACTATTTACTAGATTCCCAAAAATAGAATTATGTATTCCAAATTTAAAAGTAGTTGCCAATTGACATTTTGTACTCTAAAACAATGAGGACTGCTTTCTCTAGGAAGAAATCAAAATTACCATGATGACAATAAATTTTTCCATTCTCTGCTATGTTTCAGGAGAACTGAGTTATTTTTAAGATATTCTATTGGAACTGAAAGAAATGATGTTTAAGGAAACTTCTTGGGAAAATGTAGTTTCACAGCAACATAATGTATTGCATTCCTTTATAAAAAAAGATGCTCAAAGAAACATCAAAGTCCTTGTTGAATAAATATGATCACAGAACTTTTGAAATAAGAGATGCAAGGCAAAATGAAACAAAACCAGCTCTATGATAACGGATTTATCTCCTATATTAATGTTCTCTATGCTAGTACCAGTTAGGACTTTCATTCTGAGACATAAATTGATACAATTGACACCATCTCTTTTAAGCCTTTTGAATAGGTAAAACTATTTTGTATGCAAATCATTTTGGATGCATTTCATGCTTGAGTTGTACAGACAAATACAATGATGCCAATATTTTATATTTAGAAAAACATTAATGTTATTGAAGTTTAATTATCACATGTAATTAATCAGTATTTTATCAGGACATAATGTGATGCATATATGTTCTATTCTTCTACTGAACTTGTTTGCATAATATATTCCTAAGATTAATCCTTCACTAAAAATAATAATTACTGCTACCATAATTTAAGGAAAATTAAAATCAGTAGGCCCACTGCAAAACCACCCCTCTCCCCCAGTGGAGGACTGAGAAAAGACCTCAAAGAGAGGTCATTTCCTTGAAAAGTGAGAGTGGTATTTCCCAAACTTACTAATAGTTGCAAACAATATTAGCAAACATTTATTTGACCTATAATAAGAACCTAAATAATAAAGGAAATACATGTATCTTAACATTCTACAACTTTTTTATGAATCTAAATTCATGTTAAAGCTTCATTCTGTAAATTCAATGTTCCAAATCTAGTTGGAGACAGAATCACAAACTTGCTCCCAAAGTTTCAGATGTAGTAGGTATGCAAGAATTAGAATTCAGGGGCCAGAAATATAGCACAGTGCTTTTGACTTGCATGGAGCCACATTTCATCTGGCATCCCATATGGTCCCCTAAGCCTGCCAGCAGCAATTTCTGATCACAGAGCAAGGTCAGGAATTAGTAGAAGTGTCTCCCAGGTCTCTTCAATGTATTTAGGAGGTCCTCTCCAATTTTTTTGAAGGAAAAATAAAGTCAGGATGATATTTCTGCTTTAATCAAGCAGGAGTATTTAGAAGTGGGAAAATGAGGGGAGATCATTATGGACTGGTTCTCCTAAAGACTGCTCAGAGGATCTAGGGATCACTCCTATCAATATCAAATAACCATGCCAAAAATGCAGGATCCCGAGGGTATGCTATTATTTAATTCCAGTGGATTATACCAAGTGGGACTTGGACATTTCAGATCTACTGTAGGGTGTTTTTGTTGGTATGAGGTATGTTTGTAATATTGATGTGCTATCAGGGATCAAACTAGAGTCTTATGTATGCAAATATGAGTATTACACATCTGTTCATTAAATGTGAAACAATTTAAGTTCATTACTATAATTTTCAGTAGTAATTAAATTATTGTAACTTAATGCAATTAAACTAAGAGCAAATGCAAACAATTAGAAGCTTCATTTTTGTCTAGTTATAAAATGTATAAATAAAAATTTATATCAAAGTAAAATGGCTTGTATATTTCTCAAAATATCCAGACATTTATTACTAGTTACCTTTATTTGAATCTATTATTATCATTATTTGTGTTCAAATATCATAATAACATTGCAATTCAAGTATTACCAATATGTTATAAACTTTCCAAGGTAAATATTTTCCATTAGCACTGATATAATTAGCACCATTTTAGAGGTTTGAATGTTCATATTTCACTTTAAATCAAAATTACCCTAGGTGGTAATGGTTGTTATAGATACATGAAACATGGTTTAAAGATTAATTTTTTCTAAAGAAATGACTCTCACATATACTAAATGATTGAATATAATTTTCTTTTATCCCAAGTCATATCTCATCATACACTGTTTAGTATAAACAGTATGTGTCTGTGTATACACACTTCATAGGGAGACATTTTCTATGGTAAATGTTAAATAAATTCAGATGCTCATTGCCTTATTGAGTAAAATAACAAGTAGATTTTATAAAAGGTTGTTGCTATGCCAATATCAGTTCATACATTTAAACCTCCGAGCTAATTTTATCACAAAGTGATTTTAATTTTAAAGAGACATTGTTCTAACATTTTGTATTCCATTTATTAGAAATGTATTGGATGTTCATTTATACCAAGTAATGCTCTAAAGTTGCCTGGGTGAAAGAAGTTCCTTTGAAATAAATGGTTATGCTTTGAGCAAACATATTCCTAAACCCATTTCTTCCCCAGACTTTATTTTACAGATGCATCCATAAATTATTGAGTCATTATTAAGGTTAATTTTTGAAAAAAAGGTTTATTTAAAAGAAAAAATTATCAATTAAGCAGTTTTAAATGATCTTTCATTTAAATTCCTCCAGAGACACAATGTGCATTTATAGATATTTGTAAGGTTTTTTTTTTACAATAAAATCCTCACTTTGTAGATTCACCTTATCACAGTCACTACATGTTTAGAAATCCATGTATTTGTATTTAAGTCAGTTGGTTAGATTACTAAACAAACAAACAAAAAAAACATTTTCCCATCAAATTCTCATTCATAAAATTTCTAAGAAATAGATAGCAATGATGATCTAAATGATAAGAGTACATGAATATATTTATCAAGAAAAGGGGACTAGAACTGTGATCAACAAAATAATGTAGCTCAATAGTTAATGTAAGGGGCCAGAGAGATAGCATGGAGGTAGGGCATTTGCCTTGCATATGGGAGGATGGTGGTTCAAATCCCGGCATCCCATATGGTCCCCTGAGCCAGCCAGGATTGATTTTTGAGCGTAGAGCCAGGAGTAACCCCTGAGCGCTGCCAGGAGTGACCCAAAAACCAAAAAATAAATAAATTGTAAAGATAAGAATTTTTGTGATGATAATAATCTAATTTTAGATAGAAATTGAACTAATTTGTTTTCCTTGAAATAAATGTAAATTGACTATGACAAAATAAGCATTTACTAAAAGCTGTCTATTGAATACAGTCTATTGAACTAAATCGCATAATCAGGCTATCTATAGATCAAATATGCACAAGAATTAGAGTATAATATTTAAACACTTCTATCTTTCTAATGACAGATAAAATGCTTGATTATAAGGCACCTTTAAAATTATACAATTATGAAACAGAAAATGCCATCACAATGTATTTTATGAACTGGCATTGTTAAAATAACTAGATTTATTTTAAAGTGACCATGATTCATTTTTATAGTTTTTTAAACATTTAAGAAATACTTTATTGTTCTGTATCTTTTCTACATTGAATCTCAACAGCAGTTTTTCTTACCTATTTCCACAATTAAAATTGAGAACATAGAGTTAAGAGAAAATACTTTAAGACTTTGAATGTATAAATATATTTGCATTTTTAATCAAGCAACACTTACTATACTATAGTAATTTTATTGAAATAAATATTTCTCATCTTTCTTATAAAAGAATATATTGAAAGTTGCTGAGTTTCCACCACCTGTTCCTGACAGCTATTTCAGGATAAGCAATATATCATGGGAGTGATGGCAAACAGATGATGTATTGGAACTATACATCACTGCTGTGACGGCACTTTAATGACAGATGAATAATACATCTTCAGGTAAAGCTGGCAAATTTAGGCTTGCCTGGAAAATAGAGTTTCAGGAAGAAGAAATCATCTTATTGAGTTTATAAAAGAATGTATGCAATAGAATACAGTTTGCTAAATCAAAGGGCTGCGCTTTGATGCTAAAATAGGATGTCTTTAGATCATTAAACTTTTTTATTCTAAAATATACTAAATCTAGGGGCCAGAGAGATAGCATGGAGGTAGGATGTTTGCCTCATATGCAGGACAGTGATTCAAATCCCAGCATCCCATATGGTCCCCTGAACTGAGAGAAAGAAGGGTGTGACCCAAAAACAAACAAACAAACAAAAAAACCTATGTCTAGTAAAACTTCATTTTGGATAGTGTCTCCACTTAGTGGTGTCCTTTTTACTTCTCACTTACACATCATTTCTTATTTGACATTATTTTCACTTCCCTCTTTGATTTTAATTAGTGACATCATATTCTCTATGCTAATAAAATTCAGTAACTATACACGAAGAAATATTATTGACCATTATTTATTGAATTGTTCAAAATCACATTTTCTTTTAATTTTAAGAGTTTATATTTAAAACTTAATGTAGATATACAAAACAGCAATACTTTGTCTATAAAAATATAGGGAAATTAAAAAAATGTTTGGAAAGACTTTCTGAACTTTTAAATCAACTTCTGATTACCAAGAATCATGTACTTTGATAATGGAGATGCCAAGGATCAGATTCAAGGACAATTGAATCAGTCACATCTCCAACTTGACACGCAACACTTGTAAGAAAGATAGCATCTCGAAGTCAGAGAAATAGTAAAGAGGACATAGAAAGAGTGTTCCATGTGACTGACCTGGGTTAATACAGAACAATTTATAAAATTTCTTGGGTTCATCAGCAATGATCAGTGAGCACAATTCCAGAAGTGATCCAAGTTCAATGCCATCCTAAAATGCAAAATTTATAATGTAAGGAAGGTTCTAACTCATATCTACATTTAAAAATAAAGCACATTTATTCCATTTTAATAATTAATGTTTATCAAGAGAAAGGCTAACACTGAAATAAAAGAGATAGCACTTTTTCCTAAAATATGGAAGTCTAGTTCAAGATACATAGAAACTGAAGCATGATGATGGCTTATGTGCTTTAATATACAATCAAAATCTACTTACTGAATGGTGTTTATATATAACAACACACTTTTTTTTTTGGTTTTTGGGTCACACCCGGCAGTGCTCAGGGGTTACTCCTGGCTCCATGCTCAGAAATTGCTCCTGGCAGGCACGGGGGACCATATGGGGCACCGGGATTCGAACCGATGACCTTTTGCATGAAAGGCAAACGCTTTACCTCCATGCTATCTCCCAGGCCCCATAACAACACATTTTAAGTGAATTTTTGTTAAGTAATATTTAAACTAACATAATTGATGAATGAAATATTTAAATATGGTAAGCCACAAAGAATTAATACATTTAAGTAACCTAGTCTTGAAGTAGTAGAAATTGTTGCATAAATGGACAGGTCAAATAATTATATATATATGCAAATATTGTTATATATGGCTAAGATTAGGTTTATATATTTAGTCATATATTTCATTCTACATTTCATTTGATTTTGTTTTTGACCCTAAATTTAAAGTTTAAGAAAATTAAATATGTAATGAACATTTTTGTAACTTTGAAATTAATTAAACCTATAGCAATTTAAGAATTATTTATGATTCTATTGTAAAATGATAAATTAGATATATTTGTTATAAAAGATTTCTTGACAACTAAACATATAAATATTTAAAGTTATTAAATAAACGCGAATTTATTTATTTGCCTGACTTGCTTGTTTTGCCTAAGCAACGCAGCATATAGTAAACTTCATATCAGATATGTATATATGTATTTGGTATACTGTATTTGTTATAGATAGGGAAAATACGTACTTTTTTCACAAGTGGAAAAAATGGTATGCAAATCTGTCACTGAAACCCTTGTTATTGATAGGAGCACTGTTACACTGCATAATGATTTGTAAACTTTTGATATATATTAATATATATGCTTGCATATATGCATTATGCAATGTGACATATATTTTATTTTCATGTCTGAGCACTTCATCATGAAATTGACTCAATTAATAGACAGTTGAAGTATATTCTAGATAAATGTTACTCCAATACCATAAGCATCTCAACTTTGCTACAACTAGTAATTTATTTTGGGGTTCATCATCTACTTCTTTCAATATTAATTAATTCAAAGTCATTTTTATTCATTTTTTTTGTTTGTTTGTTTGTTTTTGTTTGTTTTTTTTGGTCTTTGGGCCACACCCGGTGACGCTCAGGGGTTACTCCTGGCTATTCGCTCAGAAGTTGCTCCTGGCAGACACGGGGGACCATATGGAGAACCGTGGTCCGTCCTAGGTTAGCGCAGGCCCTTAGCTCCAGCGCCACCGCCCGGCCCCCAGTCATATCTTTTTTTTTATTCATTGTGTTTTCATCACTTGGAATTTATTTTACCCAAAAGAGAGAATCATTCAAATCTGCAGTTTGGAAATAACACACTTTTTCCTAAAAATTGCACATGAAATGAAAATCTCAAAGACAAATAAAACTCATATGGCAGTAAGTTTCTTAAATATTTTAATTCAAATATAGTTTTCTTTAATTCTATTTTCTAAGGATTAATCCCACATATCTTCCAAATGCTAATAGAAATGTAATTTCTATTCATATGGGTACTCAAGTTTAAAAAGGCTCACATTTGGTCAGAAAAAAAGTAAAAAAAATAGAATGTATGCATCTGAAATCGTCAATCTGTTTCTCTGTGCTCACCAGATTTACATGTCTGATAACATGAAATTCAAATACCTCTGTAATAGAACATTTGTTTTGTGTAATAAGGTTTTCTCAACTAAGCTAATACTTATAGAAATGGTTCTATTTCATTTGATACAGTGTTTAATAAATACATCTATACCTCTGAGAATGAATATTTACAATAACTATTATAAATGACAAACATCTCGCCAGTAATGGAGTAAAATGTTGGAGACTGCTATAAATAAAAGCGTCAATGACAGTTATTTTCTGTATAATAATATGATCTGCAAGGAAAAGTGGTGCATTTACCTTCAAAGGATTCTTTGCCCTTACTTTTAAAATATCAAAGATGACATTTCCTTCACCACATATTTCTTTTGGATGTATTTGTGAAAAGTGCAGTTTCTTACAAAGATGTTTGTAAGTAGTAAGAGCAATCAATCACCGGCCTTGAAGCAAACTGATGCAAAAAATATTTATTTAGAATAATTTCTATTTAAATAGTCTATTAGGATTCTTAATACAGCCATTGTGACTCTTCTTTTTCTGAAAATACCTAGTGCATTATTACTTCCCTGCAATAAAGCGCATTTTAATGGTATCAGGCACCTCTTCAAGGATTTCAAATCTGATTTTGCTCTGTATTTACAGGTACCTTTCTTCAATCAAAGGAAACTGCTATTGACATTCCATCATTTGCGAAAGAAAAATAAATTTAACTTGCTGTGTATTTCTCCCTAGATATTGTGCATCTAAAGCTTTATTGTTACACTGACAGAAATGAAGTTGCTTAGACTAACATAACTAGAGCACAGGCAAATGTACAATAGGCATAGCCAAGTTTCTAGTTGAATATGAAAAAAAGAATAACTTCATTCACAGCTACAATTCCAAAAGTCTTTAAAATAAGGAAGAAAATCCTCTAAAAGGAATTTATTTTTATGCAAATATTCTTTTTTTTGTTTTAAGAATTTTGCACTAGTAAGTATTTATAATTTGTTGAAGGTCATCTCAGAAAATAAAATAAAACAAGAACCATAAAATAAATATTCTACTAGTATCCTTTAGAAGAGATATCAGAATTAATGAGGTTCCTTTAAGAAGAAAGCAGTTTCTCCTCAAACTGCTAGGTATTCATTAGTAAATTCAAGACTTCTGTTTACTTACTAAAGAAAAATTAGGGCACACAATAACTTAGAAATCTCTCTCTCTCTCTCTCTCTCTATATATATATATATATATATATATATATATATATATTAGTTTTCTACAACACATTGTCTTTTCATTCTATGTAGAAAATAACACATAGTAAAATATAAATCTTACATAAACAATTTTTATACCAGGACAGTCCAAAGAGTAGCCACAAGATATAGGTGGAGATAAACATTTGAAATGTAACTACTCATGATAATAAGATGCAAAATTAAATAATACATACACAGGACTGTAAATTACTACATAAATGAAGATATCAACAAAGTATTTCCAGAATATAGTTGTACTGATGGCATGTTGATATGATTTTAGAACTATATTGATAAAATAACATGTTACCATTAATTCAACTTTTTCTATAATATGACTTCCAAAAATTTGAATTATATCTTTGTCATTCATTATTTTCTGTGGAATAACATTAAGCAGTAAAAACACTTAATAAAAATAAGAGAATAAATAGCACCAAATGGTTGAAATCTCTTCAAGTACAGGGTTCGGATCGCATCATTACAGTGAATGAAAAATTGAAATTAAAATTTGTAATCCTAGTGAAAGAGAAAAGGATAAGATTGCATTAAAGAGACAGAAATATTAGTGATTTATTGTTGATATTTTGGCACGGGTGGGTTAGTTACAGTAATTCTGTAATTAAGATCATACATAAGACCATATTAAGACCAAAATAACTACTAAAATTATAATGAATACAATATTAAAAAGAAGAAAATTCTCATTAATTATTAATATAGAGTCCTAAATTCATTAGGGATAACAGACTTGGCTTTGCTCACCTCTCTCAAAAGTAAATAAGACTTCTGCTTTCAAATGTTTCCCTTTATATTCTTATAGCATTTAAAAGGTATTTAGTCTGAAAATTGCTTAGGAAACAGATGGCATGAGATGAAAGCATGATAATAAACTGTTTCTTTTTCAACTTCAATGTTTACAATGTTTTCACAAGTAAAAGAAAGCATTGGTTTCCTTTTCACTAATGCATTAACTTTAAAAAAGCTAAATTTAAAGTAATTTAAATAGTTTTATTATTTAAATTTTGTCTAATTATTTGATTATTTCAAATTAATGTGAACAAAATATTTACTTATTAAAAACTTATTTAAATAATTATTTAAATAAAATTATTAATTGTTATGGTTGAGTTTTATAAAAGATTTTTCATTTTCTGAGAAATTCTGTAGAACTGCAGAATTTCTAGCTCTTCTATTCACCTATGATCTACATTTGCATTATGTTTCAGGAGAATTTATAAAAATATTAATAATAGGGGTTGGAGTGGTGGTACAATGCTAGGGAGCTTGCCTTGCACGTTACTGACCAGGACAGACAGCGGTTTGATCCCCAGACGCCCCATACGGTCCCACAAGCCAGGTGCTATTTCTGAGCGCATAGCCAGGAGTAATGCCTGAGCATCACCGGTAGTAGCCCAAACCAAGGAAAAAATATTAGTAGTAATAGTTTCAGATCTGAAAAACTAGACTTGCCATCAAATTATCTCTTTTGTATTATCAAAAAATTTAAATTCTGTCACATGTTGGTTAATTTAATTCAAGATATTTTGTTTAAACATGTCAACATTAGATGAAAAACAAGTAAAATTCTTTAAACATATAACTAAGAAAAATAGTATAAATATTAATATTTCAATATTATGTTACCTCTAAATTTATCATTTAATTTTATTTTTTATAAATACGACACCACCAAGTCTATACAATTAACATTCACAATATAATTTGCATTAAGTATCTTATCTTCTATGTAAAATTAAAATCATAAAAAACTTGAAGGAAGTAAGCTCAAATTCCTATGACAGATTATAAAGTTAGTACAAATGGCTTATTTATAATTTTTTTCATTCTCCTTTGCTGCAATCAATGTAAAAATGTACTAGCCTAATATAAAATGATGGATTTTGAAGACAATTTTTAAATGAATTGATCAATCTCAGCTTTGCTTACTGATTGATTGTCTGGAGAAAATCATAAATAGTGATATGTCTTGTATTGGGATGAAGGCAGTGAAGGATTTACCAGAAGATGAATGCAGTCTGCATTCTTTACTCATAATAGTGTAGAGGATTTTGAACCTACATGAGTGTTATCACTTTAAACCTGATAAGCAAAGGAGCTGATTCAAACCCATCGACTATTTCTTCGCCAGTATTCTCCAGAAGAAAATAAAATTATAAGACTCGAGAGGTCAGAAATAAACATCGATTTTTGATTTAGTCTTCATGAATACCAAAGAGAGGAAAGTGAGCCAATTTTTAAGTTTTCAAAACAGTACTAAAATTTATTTCTTAAATATTAAATAAATATTAAATTTATTTTTATTTATTTGGGGGGGAGGTTGGGTCACACCCGGCAGTGCTCAGGGGTTGTTCCTGGCTCCATGCTCAGAAATTGCTCCTGGCAGGCACGGGGGACCATATGGGGCACCGGGATTCGAACTGATGACCTTCTGCATGAAAGGCAAACGCCTTACCTCCATGCTATCTCCCGGGCCCATAAATTTATTTTTTAAATATTAAATTTAATTTGGCCAGAGTGATAGTACAGTGAGCAAGGTGCTTGCTTTACCCATGGCTCATAGATTAAATTCAGATCACCACATATTCCACTTAAATGCAACCAGGATCCATCTCTGGACACAGAGTCAGGATTAAATCTAAACTGCCTGTCCCAGAAAAAAGTTTGAGTTTAATTTATATGAAGTTTGTTATTGTGGCAATAGATAAGGTAACCGAGTAAAATATATATTTTTTTTTTAAGTCTTGCTGACCCAAAGATACAAGTGAAAGCTAGGTAACGGCATGGTTAGGTTGGTAAATAGTAAAAGAGAGATATGGTTACTTTTCTTTTTTTTTTCTTTTTTCTTTTTGTTTTTTGGGGTCACACCCGATGACACTCAGGGCTTACTCCTGGCTGTGTGTTTAGAAATAGCTCCTGGCTTGGGGGACCATTTGGGACTCCTGGGGATTGAACCACTGTCCATCCTAGGCTGTGCCGGAAATGCAGATGCCTTACGGCTGAGCCTTACTGCTCCAGCCCCTAAGGCAGGGGTCTCAAACTCAATTTACCTGGGGGCCACAGGAGGCAAAGTTGGGGTGAGGCAGGGTCGCATAAGGGATTTTGCTTACCGAATATTCGCAATAAAAAATCGCATTAGTGGGGCCGGAGAGATAGCATAGAGGCGTTTGCCTTGCAAGCAGCCGATCCAGGACCTAAGGTGGTTGGTTCGAATCCCGGGGTCAATATGGTCCCCTGTGCATGCCAGGAGCTATTTCTCAGCAGATAGCCAGGAGTAACCCCTGAGAATAGCCGGTTTTGCCCCAAAACCAAAAATAAATGAATAAATAAAACCCCTTGGAGCCGGAGAGATAGCACAGAGGGGTTTGTCTTGCAAGCAGTCAATCCAGGACCAAAGGTGGTTGGTTCGAATCCCGGTGCCCCATATGCTCCCCGTGCCTGCTAGGAGCTATTTCTTAGCAGATAGCCAGGAGTAACCCCTGAGCACCAAGTGTGGCCCAAAAACCAAAACAAACAAAAGAAAATTGCATTAGTAAGAAAAAAATAGCATTAATAAGAAAAAAATCGCATTAAACATTTGCATACCCCTAACGGAACTGCTCAGGGTATGCGAATGTTTAATGCGATTTTTTTCTTACTAATGTGATTTTTATTGCGATTATTCCGTGAGCGAATACTGCGATATTTGAAGGCTGGCCGCGGGCCACAAAATGTTGAACGGAGGGCCGGGAGTTTGAGACTCCTGCCCTAAGGTTAATTTTCTTAATACCCCTTCACCTATGTCTGAGCATTTAGTCCTTTTCTCAATATAGTCAATATATCTGAGTGATTCCTACTGGAGAAACTGATATTTTAAGCATTCCAGATACATGATTTTGAAAGGAAAAATAACATTGAAATTATTATCAAATTGATATTTTCCTGGAGTTGCCAGGCGGGTCTTTTATTAAGCCATTGAGGAATGGTAAACATGGGAGGACCAAAGCCAACATGATTCCTAGAGGAAACAGTGTTTATGAAGCTTGTTGGAGAACAATCAGAAGAATGTAACCTTACTTCTACGAATTGAATTGATCAATATTAGGTTTCTTCTGACTCCACTTACATTTAGATTAGTATGTTTAACTTGCCTTTTTGCCACTAGAATCTATTGTTAGAATAGATTTAAAAAAAAAACAAATACAAATTTACCGCTGAGGTTGATATATTTATCCTTAGAAAACTTATTGTGGTTAATTAATTAGTATGCTATATTTTCCTCTCAATGTTTCAGCAGATACTCTAATATGTAATACATTGCTAAAAAACCTGAGCATCTGGTTTTCTGGGAGGAAATGTTAGTTTGAGAAGAAAGGAAGTCATAGATGGTAATGATACACAAGGTACCAATGTTTGAATCAGAATACAGAAATAGTCGCCCAAAATATTAAATTTCCTAGAAACTGTTTATTATTTGCCTTGGTCAGTACTAACCATATCAATTTTAATGTATCACTATGTTACAAATATGTTCTGATATGTTCCAGAGCTTCTGATAACATTATTTAAAATTTTTTTTCTCAGGTATCTTACCAAGTATTTATGTAAAGAAAAAATGCATGTCAATTCATATTTACATTTTTCTCCTACAAATGTCATGTTGGCTATTGAAAGTTATATTATTTTTTAATAACTAAGATAAATGTAGGGGATCTCTTCTCGGCCTTTTGGCTAAGATCAAGTGTAGTATCTGTTCTTATCAGTTTAATATCTGATACATCCTCTACCCGGGGACAATATATTAAATGGATTTTTGGCACTAGGAACTGGAATAGGAGCTTGCTCCATCCATTCCAATCATCGACCCGGTATTGCAGTACCTCCGGGAACGGTGCACAAAAAAAAAAAAAAAAAAAAAAAAAAAAAAAAAAAAAAAAAAAAAAAAAAAAAAAAAAAAAAAAAAAAAAAAAAAAAAAAAAAAAAAGAAGAAGAAGAAGAAAAAGAAGCAGAAAAAAAAAGATAAATGTAGGTTATCTCATATAATGTAAATATATGAGATGTATTTTGTGGTAAGACTAGTGACCAGTTATATTATATAATTAAATACTAGTAAGTAATGAAAATCACAAATACTTCAATTTTTTAAAAGATTATTCAAATGTTAATATTCATACTAAGGTATTTATCCAAATAGTTTTTTTTATAAATCATCAGTGTAATTTTCTGTAGATATTGCAAATTGCTTTACCAAATCTTCATTCTTCCAACTCTTTTTATTCATATGCTTATGGAGTATATTAAATATAACATGCGGTAAGTAAAAAATACTTGCATTGGTATTATAAGCACTTTACATACATGACTTGATGACTAATACAGATCGACTTCTCTTTTTCCCTTTACCCTACTGATTCAATGTTGTGTTATCCCTATGCTTTGATCCTGGTGATCACTGCAATCTATTTCAGGTAACAGTGCCTGATTCCTTGATCATGATTCATGTTCCATTCTTTCTCCTTTGCTTGTGGTGTTCACACATTGAGTTACATCCTGCTGTGATTATTCTATTTTTTTTTTTTTGATGTGGTGTTTGCTGAGGTGACCTATTCTTAGTTACTGTAGTCAGGAGGCATTGCATGCCTAAATATGGTACTTCCAGAAATCACTTACAACACCAGAATCTCAGCACTTGTGTAGCTGCCGGAAACAAATTGAAGAGCTGCCATGATCAAGTCTGTAAATGTGGGCAGTGTTTGGAATAGAACTTATGGCCTATGAGTACATTGAGTTAAGAACTTAAGTTAGTGATCATCTTCCAGCTCCTTACACTCCTCTTTTGGTGATGAAGTCATCCATTGGATATTTGGGGGAGAGGGGGACACCCAGGACACTCCTGGGTCACTCCTGACTCTGTGCTCAGAATTCGTTCGGGGCACAGTAGACCATATGGGATGTTGGGGATTGAAACTGTGTCTGTCTTGGGTGAGCCTCATGGCAGGCAAACACCCTAAGACTATGCTGCCACTCCAGCCCAATGGATTTTGTTTAATATTTTTTATTTAAACACCTTGGTTACGAACATGATTGTGGTTGGGTTTCAGTCATATAAGATGACAACCCCCCCATCACCAGTGTAACATTCCCACCACCAATATCCCAAATATCCCTCCTCCCCTCCTCACCCCCACCTGTACTCTAGACAGGCTTTCTATTTCCCTCATATATTCTCATTGTTAGGATAGTTCGCAACGTAGTTATTTCTCTAACTAAACTCATCACTCTTTGTGGTGAGGTTTATGAGGTGGGTTGTAACGTCCAGCCCTCCTCTTTTGTCTCTGAAAATTGTTGAGAAATGTCTTTCATTTTTCTTTTTTTTTTTGGTTTAAAGCATAGATGAGTGAGTCCATTCTGCATCTTTCTCTCTCTCTCTCTCTCTCTCTCTCTCTCTGACTTATTTCACTCAGCATAATAGATTATGCCAATGGATTTTTTAAGGAAATATCTGCAATATTATTCTACATGGATATTTAGAAAAACAAGCTCTCGGGTGGAGGATATGGGAGACAGAATGGGAACGGAGGTGGAGGGAGGACAACTTGGTGATGGGAATTCCCCTGATTCAATGTTTATTTTAAACGGAATATTACTGTGAATATCATGTAAACCACTATGATTAAAATTTAAAAAAATAAATAAAGAATAAAAGAAAAAAAAGAAAAATAAGCTCTCATCCTCATAAGAGGTTTCAATTTGCAAAGTAGTTCATTAATATTATTGTTCATATTAGAAGGCATAAATTTTTATCATCATCAATAGAAGATATATTTGATATTATATATCATTTTAAATATATTATATTTATATTGAAACTAATATTTAGTTAAATATGAAAGGATACTTTTGAGTTTTGTTTACTGCGATTGGCTGATTTTTGCTCTTAATTATGAGAAATTACTAAATTCTATAATGTGCAATGTGCATTTCTTTCTATGAAATGAAAAATTGCATAGAAAATGATCCCCTGGCTGTTGCCAGAAAGTTAAGGTGATATTTTTTTCTTTTAAAAGAGATCTTACACAGTGAAGTGAGTACATAATGAATGTCTCAAAAGATGCACTTCACTGCTTTGCACTCTTTGGAGAAAAGATGAGTGACATAACTAAAATGTAAGTTTATTTCTTCAATGATTCAGAATAAGTAAAAGACTCTGTGTAAAAAGAATTAAAGAAATAATCCTAGTAAGTAAATATTTTAATTAGCTTTTCTGAAAATGTATGTCAAGAGATGGGGTTGAGTGCTGTGCATGTTGGTAGAGTTTTATATCTTATGCAACACTTATCTCCAAAATGTTTTTTTGCAAATATGTTTCTATAATAGGGTGTCTCCTTTTGATGAAAATGTTGTTTTCTCTACTAGCTATTTTTATTGAAATGTGGAATTATGCCTAGTTTCACATCAGTATACTTCCTTTACATACTTTTTAGGGACAGCTCTCCCATTTTGCATCCTGATGTATTTTTTAACTAGAAACTATAGTTCTGTCCTTAGACAGGGTGAGGCAGGATGTGATTGTGAATTTCAAAAGAGATTAAGTCATTCAAGGCTTTAGCTCTCCATCTGAATCTGGTACCTTTCAAAATACAGAAAAGTTTATATAAGTCACATGATACCACAGAAAGTTCTGTCATCTAAGTCTCTTAAACTGCAGTAAAATATTTTGTTTTATTATTACACACAAGGACTATTTCTGGTAGTAATTGAAGCATTCCTCTTATTGTTTCTTAGAACTACATTAAGTCATATTAGTCCTTTTCCAAGATGTATTGCAGAAAGAATGTTATACTATTTGCTCAACCTGTGTTTCTAGAGAATTTTTTCAATTAGTGGATTGGAGTTGCTCCAACTAAATTTTTAAAACTTTATCAGGAATGAGTTACTACCACGAGTTACCTTTAATAAACTATCAGGTTGAAAAAAAATCTGTCCACCAAGAATATTCCAAAGTTGAGATGAATTAACCCAAAGTAAGGAAAATGAGAATTTTCTAGCTCCCCATATTTAAATGAAGTTTCAGCTTACCCACATATAAAATAATTATGAGAAAACCTTTTCTGTAAAAGTATAATTAATCTATAATTCTATATAAGGATTCTATAATTCATAGATTTGTCATATAATTCTTTCCTAGAGTCTCATTAGAAGACATCAAAATCTAAATATTTAATTTACTTGATCATATTAACTTTTAAATTGAAATGTATATAAAACTTTTAAAATCTCTGATAGTCAAGAAAACTAAGAAATAATATTTTCATTTGTATGCAGAAAGTTCTATTATAAAATAAAATAATTATCATTTTTGCTATTATTCTCAAACTTTTTAATATTACTCATTTATAGAGTTTTAACCACTGATTTAGTCTTAAGATTATATATGCATACATATACACCTGCCTTGCCTGTACTAGCCTAGGACTGACTGCAGTTTGATCCCCCAGAGTCCCACATGTCCCCCAATTCAGAAGTAATTTCTGAGCACATAACCAGGAGTAACCCCTGAGTTTCACCAGGTGTGGCCCCAACCCCCCCCCCAAATCACTCCGGCAGGCTTAGGGAACCATATGGGATGCATGGAATACAACCCAGTTCAGCAAAATGCAGGCAAACTCCCTACCACTATGCTATCATTCTATCTTCCCCATAGTAATTTTTAAGATATATGTATATTTGCATGTTTGCTTTTAGAAATCTCAATATGTTCTCAATCATTTTCCTTTTATTGTTATTATATTTTTCTTGAAATAATGTCAACATTATATCATTTGAATATTATGTAATTGCATTTACATATAATTATACAAACATAAATATGTAATATAATATATAAAATATAAACAATATGTATTTATATAATATATCATATATATGATTATAATTATATGATTGTGATTATATATGTATAGGTATATATACATATATATTAATATGTATGCATATACATATATATGCATGTTTATAATTATATAAATCTCATTTTTTTAAATTTGGGGTCATTATTTAGATCATCTTGTTAATCTAAATTGAAATTACATTATTCAATAATTGAATCATTTTCAATCTCTTATGTGTTTAAGTAAAATAAGGACCATACATTTTAAAATTTTAACTTTCTCTTTCTGTACAATCCTTTGAATGTTTATTGTTTGTTTATTTGCTTGTTCTAACCTTTTCTGAATCTGGGAAATTCTGTCGAATTTTTTATTGAGAATTATGGGTCAGTTCTTGAACACTGAGTCTAAAATTCTAAAGTCTAAAATATCTGAGTCTAAAATTTAATTTTTTGTCCTGTTCATTGTTTTTTTTTTCTTCTTCTTATCTAAAGTACTGAGAACCAATTTCTGGTTCTTTTTCTTCAATTTATTTTTTATTTCTGAGCAGCACCAAGCTGTGCTCAAGGTTTATGCATGGTTCTGAGTTTAGTAATCTCTCTCAGGTTATCACTTCTGGAGGAATCCAACACCAGGCACTTTGCACAGCTTATCTGCAATACTAGCTCTTTGGCCCTGTTTTTTTGTGATTGTTACCAAAAACCTCAATCTGTCTTTTATGTCTGAAGTTTCTTGCTAAGATGTCATAAAGACAAATCAATTTCGGACCCCTCTCAAAGTTTCAAAACAGGTAGCATAGTTCAACTTAGTTTCCTGATTGACCTCTAAAATACTAACAAGATCTGGGATCAATCCCTGACATCACATTTGATTCTGATATCACATTGTCCTGAGGGTGACCAGGACAGATCTGTGGAGAGTGGAGAGTCAGGAGTAAGCCCTGAGCACTGCCAGTTATGATACCCAAAGCAAAATTAATTATTTAATTAAAATGTTCAGCAAAAAATCAAAGGAGGAAGTATAATTTGGTAGTAGGAGGTGAAAAGGAAAGCAATGGAATCCTAGTACATTGGTGTTATAGAGTTGAAGTAATGTAAATGTCTAAATTATGAAGTCAACTGCTAGCAAACAAACAAATTAAAATCACTAAATGTAAAAATGTGCCTTATATGGAAGTTAGCTGGCAGGGGTCATGGGATCCTTGATGGAGGGAATGACAAACTGAAGGTGGTAGGACTGTACTTTGCATCATATATACCTGAAACTGTATTATAGACAAACTTTGCAAATTACAGTGCCTTAAATTTAAATTAAATAAATAAAATTTCATTATCCCTTATGTTCCTGGAATAATCTATATTTATGCACCAAGTCGAAGATCCATAGTTTAAAATTAATGCTTTCTACATTATACTACATCCTGATTATTTTTCAGTTGACAATGTTGCTTTTCATTTTTTGTCACACTTAGGGGTGATTAAGATTTACTTAACAGGCTATCCTTTAATTATTTTAAGCTTTTTGCATCTGATATAGTCGCTGCCAGTTTTTTTCCCCTCTCTCTCTTTTGGTTACACTTTATATTTTAAGTAGATATTGCTAGTCTGCAAGCTATAGTTTGTTACTTCTGATAATTATTTTATAGTATTTGAGCTTTTACCTTTATCTATATAAATAGATACCTATATACCGTATATCTATACATACATATGCACGTATACTATCTATATGTCTACAGATATATACTATCTGTTATACATATATGCATACATGTATATACATAAATAATATCTGTCTCTTTGGATAGATACATATATACATACCTCCATATATGCATCATATCACAATCATTCATGCATATTTTTTTGTGTTTTCAGTGTTTGTATTTCACTTTAGCAACAAACAGTGTAGCTCAAGACCTACTAGTGGCCCTGTACTTATGGTACATTCATGGTGGAGTCAGAGGAGGCCACATGGGATTGCCAGAGATTTAATTTTAGTTGGACACCTAAAAAGGCAATCACGCTACCTGTTTTAATCTCTCAATTTATCTTTCTTCCTTCCTTTCTCTTTCTTTCTTTCTTTCTTTCTTTCTTTCTTTCTTTCTTTCTTTCTTTCTTTCTTTCTTTCTTTCTTTCTTTCTTTCTTT
>PVKC010004299.1:16798-27543 GCA_004027635.1 Crocidura indochinensis | reverse complement strand
ATAAGAGAATTCTCATTCAAGTGTCTTTGCCTTGCTTGAGGCCCACTTGTGTTTGAGCGCTTGCATCCTATATGGTCCCTAGAGCTCTTCCAGGAGTGATTCCTGAGGAGAGAGTTAGGAGTAAGCCCTGGGCACTAATGGGTCTGACCTCCCACCCCCCAAAAAACCCCCAAAATTGTTACTATATAAGAATTTTGACATCTTTATTTTAATATTTTCTTTAGCTGCAGCAGCATTTTGAATTTGAATACCAGACCAAAGTGGATGGTGAAATAATCCTTCATCTTTATGACAAAGGAGGAATAGAGCAAACAGTTTGTATGTTGGATGGGGTGTTTGCATTTATTTTACTCGACACTGCCAATAAGAAAGTGTTTCTGGGTAGAGATACCTACGGTGTCAGACCTTTGTTTAAAGCCATGTCAGAAGATGGATTTTTGGCCGTGTGTTCAGAAGCAAAAGGTAATGATAGAATGCTTCTATTGAATTTTCAATATTATCCTGGCACTCTTTTTACTTTCTCTATAACCTTTCTTTCCTGAATGTCACTTGTTGGAATAATACAATATCTAACTTTTTCAGACTATCAGTGTTCATTTAAAGGTCTTCCATGTCTTTTTGCTGCTTGACATCTTTTTTTTATCAGTAAGTCTTATTACATTGTATGTACATATCAATAACTCATGATATAGGCAAGATTTAACTCACATTCATCAAGGTGTGTCATCAAGTTGAGTTTGCAAAAATCATTTTCATTTTTCATATACTTGAAGTGTATATAAATGTATAATTATACAGTGTATAAGTATACACTTGTGAAAAATTTAAAAATGAAACTAAGAAATCAATTCCTATTTACAAAGAATGAATTAATTGAAAATAAATTTAACAAGAGACATATAAAACTGGCGCTTTGAAAACTATAGAACACTTGAAATAAACGAAGCTCTAAATAAATTGAAAAAGCATTCCATGGTCATGAAGTGATTTAAAATTATTAAGGTGAAGGTGGCATTATTCCCGAAATTATATTTAGCATTATCTTCATTAAGATATCTGGTGACTTTTTGTAGAAACTGGTGAAATGATTAAAAGTTAATTTGAAAGTGCAAAGGATCCTCAATAGTCAAATAAGATTGCAAAAACAATCTTTATACAAAGTTAAAAAATTAGATAAACAATGAATTTCTTGATTCAAAATTTACTACAAAACAAGGGTAATCAGGACTATAGTACTAGCACAACTATAGGCATATGTCTCTGGAGAATTAAGAGACCAGAAATGAACTCAGACCAGAAAGAGACCAGAAAATCAATTAATTTTCAGCAAGAGGTTCCAGACTTTGAAGAAGAAATGGTGGAACAAGAAAGAATAATCTTCATCAAATGGTGCTGGGATAACAAATATACAAATGCAAAAAAAAAAAAAAAAAACACTATGCAAATAAAAAAGAAATGAATTTGGACATTTACCTCCACTAAAATGAAAAAAAGTCAAAGATCTAAATAAAAGAGCTAAAACTGAAGCTGTTAGAAGAAAATTTGGGGAGAAAGTGCTCATGACCTTAGATGATTCACCAAGTCTTTTATTCTATTTTATTTTTTATGGTTGGTTGTGAGGCCACACCATTGGTTCTTAGAGCTTATTCCTGACACTGAAGTCTTTTATTTTATCTTTTTGACTGGTTGTGAGGCCACACCATTGGTTCTTAGAGCTCATTCCTGACTCTATGGTCAGGGATCACTGTTAGTTTTGGTGCCAGGGATTGAACCCAAGTCAGGCTACATGCACAGCAAGCAAACGTCTTACCCACAGTACTGTCATTCTGGGCCCTCACCAAGAGTTCTTCTTTCACAATAAGAACATAAGAAATAAAAGAAAATTTGGTTAATTGGACTACATCAATATTAATTTCTTTTCTTAAAAGAATGTTATCCAGAAAGAAGAAAGACAACCCCTAGAATGGAAGAAAATACCCACAAGTCATAGTTAGCATTTTAATATTTTACATTAAACTAGAAGTTCATGTGATTGTCATTTTTCTAGTAAGAGGATGGTCAAGTTCAGAGTGATTATTTTTCTTATTTTGCTTGTATAATGAACATGCGTCTAATTGTAGTTTAAAAAGGAAAATTGAGTTTAGAAGATACCAGTTCATCAAGAAGGTATTGTTACATGTTATCTTAATTTGAATAGTGTTATCTTTTTAAATTTGTAGGTCTTGTTAACTTGAAGCACTCCATGACCCCATTCTTAAAAGTGGAGCCATTTCTTCCAGGACACTATGAAGTTTTGGACTTAAAGCCAAATGGCAAAGTTGCCTCCGTGGAAATGGTTAAATATCATCACTGTAGAGATAAACCTTTACATGCCCTCTATGATGGTGTGGAGAAACTATTTCCAGGTATCAACATCAACTCCTTCTACCTCTTTTCTGCCTTTCTCTTGAAGTAAAGTGATATACTCATAGCATTGGAATGATTTTACTTTAAGAACAGTGTTTTCCTTTAAATAGGAGTTAGTCTATTGGGTTTTGGCAGTCTCCCCTCTTGAGCAAAGGCCATAATGAAAGATGCAGGTGATTGTGTGTACCTTGTTTCAGTAATTAGCCCAAATGGTCCTGGAGCTGTTCCTTTTGCCATCTATGTTTCTAGGTTTTGAACTGGAGACTGTGAAGAGCAACATCCGGATCCTTTTTGATAATGCTGTTAGGAAACGCTTGATGACAGACAGGAGGATTGGCTGTCTTTTATCAGGTGAATACAGTTTACAAATCTAGTTGTACATAATGCATTGTTATTTCAGAAAGTAATTTGTAGCCATCCCAGGTGTATAAAATATTTATTCATCTTTTTATAATTGGGAAAGTAAACATTCTTCTGTAGTCTGTGTGGTGATGTTTTTTTTTTTATGGTTGGTTTTGGTTTGGGGCCACATCAACTCTGCTCAGGGCTTACTCCTTACTCCTGGATCTGCTCAGAAATCACTCTTGGAACTGTTAGGAGGCGGGCCACGTAGGGTGCTGGGTATTGGACTTTTGTTAGCTGCTTGCAAGGCAAAAGCCCTATTTGCTAAACTTTTCCAGCCCGTGTAGTGGTTTTTTACTAATTCCAAAACGACCATATTATATTTTTTAAAATCTTTCATAAATGCTGTCGTTCAGTCATGGTGCTCACAGTACTGAGCCTATACTTCGTGCAGGAGACCTAGGTTTTATCCTCGGTACCTCAGGTTCCCCTGAGCACTTTGCCAGGAGTGACCCTTGACGTGAGAGACTGCACTCTGCATCCATACTCTAACCCCTACTCCCCCCCCCCCCCAAAGTTAAAAAATCAAACTTGACTTTAAGGGAATGGAGAACTAGTACAGCAAGTATTAGTGCATGTGTTCAACTTGTGAGGTGTACCTGACATAGCAGGTGACAGCTTGACAGGAATCATCCCTGAGCATAGAGCCGGGAGTAAATCCTAAACAACATTCTCCATTTAAAAAAAAAGAAGACCAACCTGAACTTTAGCTTATCAAATTTTAAATGGTAAGATTCTAATCTCTTTTTTTTGTTTTTGTTTTTTTGGGCCACACCCATCTGGCTGGGGGTACCATATGGGACACCGAGGAATGGAACCATAGTCTGTCCTAGGCTAGCGCTGGCAAGGCAGATGCTTTACCGCTCCGTGCCACCGCTCTGGCCCCAGATTCTAATCTTGATGCTGTACAGGAATGTAAATTTTACCTGTCCTGACTTTAATCATGACTAGTAACCATTGTTCTTCCAATCTGACTTATCAGGGGGCTTGGATTCCAGTTTGGTTGCTGCCACCCTGTTGAAGCAGATGAAAGAGGCTCAAGTACAGTACCCACTCCAGACATTTGCCATCGGCATGGAAGACAGTCCTGATTTACTAGCTGCTAGAAGGGTAAGACACTGTCTCTGCCCATTATGCAATTAAGTGAAACAATTTAATAGTTGATGATTTATACTTGCACTATAGTATTGACTCAGATAATTGCTTTAATTTATCAAATCGAACAAAAGGCCTGTTTAATGCTAATTGCTTATACATTATTCTGGCAAATTTTTTGTAAGCATCCCTCAGCCTCACCGTACCCCTCAATTTCATACTTCAGACCTTTGAAAATTAAAGGCATGCTACAGTGATTAAGACTTTTAGCTTTGAGGCTCAGTTACTGGTTCTACTTGTAATTCTTCATTTATATAATGGGAATAATAGTATTTATGAGAGAATAGTTTTGTTGTTTTTTCTTTTCTTTTCTTTTTGTACATCCCAAGTAGTGTTAAGGGAAGGCGGAGAGGGGCCACTATGCCCCAGTGATACTTAGTCCAATTGTGTGAACCTGACTGCTGGGACCACCAGTTCAGAATCCACAGTACTTGGGGTCCCTACAATGCTAGAGGGCTAACTAGGAGCTTCTTTGTACAAGGCATGTGCTCTAGTGCATCTCCACAGCTATCTCCATAGCCCCTTGGGTTGGGTTTGAGGTAAACATGATATAATTCACATGAAGAACTAGAATCTAAGAATCTAACATTTGTTCAGTCCTTAATGTTTGTTAACTATGATTGTATTTTCCATTTGTTACAAAGCAGTATGTTTAAGATGGTGGAAAGAGGGGCAAAGAGCACTTTCAGTGGGTAAGAGGTTGCTTTTCTTACTCTGGAAGCACTTAACCTAGAATGAATAACAAAAGAGCTAGAGAGCAGTCTCAGAGCAAGTCAGTAATTGCTGAATCCTAAATAACAAAAGAAAACGGATGAGAGGAGGAGACATTTCACTTAAAACCACATCTTTGCATTTCAGTAAGGCTCAAAGCACAAGAGTAGAGTGAGACCTTGTTGAAATAAGAGACAGGTGAGGTGGGCTTGATGGAGGGAAGTGATGAAGTCATGCTAAGTGGAAGCCTCATACCTGTTAGTTTGGAGTGAAAATTGCTGAAAGTTAATATGCCTCCTTTTCTTTTCTTTTTTTTTTTTTATGTTTTTTGTTTTCTGTTTGTTTTATAGTTTTTGCACCATACCTGGCAATGCTCAGGGGTCACTGGCTCTGTACTCAGAAATCACTCCTGACAGGCTCTGGGGACCATATGGAATGCCAGAATCGAACCTGGGTCCATCTTGGGATTTGATTTGCAAGGCAAAACACCCTACCACTGTGTCATTTCTCTGGCCCCATGTGCCTCTTTTTTGTGTGTGTGTGTGTGCCACACCTGGTGATGCTCAGGGGTTACTCCTGGCTATGCACTCAGAAATCGCTCCTGACTTGGGGGACCATATGGTAATTGAACTGCGGTCTGTCCTAAGCTAGCTTGGGCAAGGCAGATACATTACTACTTGTGCCACCGCTCTAGCGCCCCATCAGTTTTTTTTTTTTTTTTTTTTTGTAGTTGTGCCAGGATGCAGAGATGAGGGGAAGCAAGAGAACCAGACTGGTAGCTGGGGCCGATATGTGATAGCCTGTATGACCATTTCCCCATATATTGCTTTGTTTGCCTCTATTGCTAATTCATTGTGTGTTTCATTTTAAAGGTGAGTCTGAAGTAGCAAGGACAAGATTACTGTTACTTTCAGACATATAAGATGACTTTTTTTTTATTTTTTGGATTTTGGGCCACATCTGGTGATGCTCAGGGGTTACTCCTGGCTATGCGCTCAGAAATTGTTCCTGGCTTGGGGGACCATATGGGACTATAGGGGATCGAACTGTGGTCTGTCCTAGGGTAGTGCGCTCAAGGCAGATGCCTTACGGCTTGCGCCACCGCTCAGGCCCCTAAGATGACTTTTTAACTCATGAAAAAAAAATCAGGGATTGTCTTATACACCGGTATACAGCATGCTGAAACTTACTCCACCTTCAGGGATGAGTGATCCGCTCCCCTCTTACCTCCTCATTCTATCCTTTTGCCAGGCATCATCGTTTAGTCCTGATTAATCTTTCAGGGCACACGGGCACTAAGTTTCCAAATGTTGCATCCCATTCAGCTGCTGGGTGACACGCTGTTATGCGGTTTTCCAGTGCTCAGTCTTCTGTTCAGCTTTTATGAGACTCAGAGGAGGCACTCTTTCTCCCTGTAGCTGTCCTATTAATCACTGCACCCTAGACAGCTGCTCTTGGAGGAACCCCTTCTCCCTGCTCTCATTGCAGATCACAATTAAAAAAATCACAGTCACTCACTACAAATGACAAATGTAAAATGATCGTTGGCACTCCAAAGTCTAACTTTATTAAACATACAATGTTTTTTTTTTTTTTATTTAAACATATAATGTTAACCTTTGAGGGTTCTACTCTTTTACTCTTATGTTTTTTAATTTCCATTTGTTGTGCATTAAAAGAGAGGTAGTCTTATACAGCAAATATACCCCAAATTCTTTATTTTAACAGGAAAAGTAGGGGGTCATCGTATATACCAGAAAATACAATATTTATTTTTATAACCAGGTAGCAAATCACATTGGGAGTGAGCACCATGAAGTCCTCTTTAACTCTGAGGAAGGTATCCAGGCCCTGGATGAAGTCATATTTTCTCTGGAAACTTATGATATCACAACAGTTCGTGCTTCAGTAGGTAAGGTATATTTTATAGTATTAAATATTTTTTAAATAGGCCCCAAAGACAGGCAGAGGGGACAGCATGAAACTGGGACATCGGTGGTGGAAAATGAACACTGGTGAAGGGTGTTGCACTTTGTATGACTGAAATTCAGTCATGAACATCTTAGTAACTGAAAAAAACCCAACTGTATTATGACAACCTGGTAACCACAATTTTAAAGAATAATTGAAAAAATAACTGCATAGTATTATAAAATAGGTATAGCTTGGAAATATTATTGATTCAGTTCCAGATCTTCACAATAAAGTAAATTCCACAATCAAGTGAATAAGTTTTATTTTGTTTTCTCAATGCAAATAAAAGCTGCCATAACTCTAAACATGTGCAATATTATAGGTGCAATAGCTTGAGATATTTTTAAAAAATTATACATACCTTAATTTAAAAATACTTGATAGCTTAAAAATAAACGTATCTAGCATTTGAGCCTGTGATAATCTTTTTGCTGGCAATTGAACCAAAAAAAAAAAAAAAAAAAAAACCAAACAGTATCTTCAACACATCAAAAAGGAAATGACCACACAGAAAATATTTAGTTAATAAAACATCAAGTCATGGTTTAAAAAATAATAGAATAATGAATAGAATAGGATAGAATAGAATGAATAGAAGAAGAAAAAAGAAGAATGAATGCATGTAAAATTCCTCTCTTAGCAATTGTTTAAAACCACTTAAGAATTCTTCAAATCTTTTGGAGAAAGAGGAACAATAAATACATAGTAAAACTTGCACATTTGCATTGTTGCTGCTTGTTTTTTCCAGAGTTGATATATATTTTCTGAACATTATTTCCTTCCCTTGGTATAATATTTTTAACTATAAGCAATATAAAATAAGTGGGTCTGTGTTGGGATTGGTTTCTTTAAGAGAAATCTTGGTAAATACATATAACTTATCAATGGAAAGCTGTTATTGTTTAGAAGTAGTGTTCATTTTATCACAGTTTTACTATATGGATACATGCCAACTTCAGAACTATACTTCAGATCAGACTGAATCATTGTTCCTAATTCTGTAATATGCACTGGTTCAAATATGTCTTCCCTTCAAGAAATTCAAACTGAGGAGTCCATTACAAAATAAAAAGGATATAGTTTCCTGCTTTATATTTTGAAATAATGTCACAGTAGTGACATATTACCATATCAAAGAATAAAATTTATCTTTTTTTTTTTTTTTGGTTTTTGGTTTTTGGGCCACACCCGGTGACGCTCAGGGGTTACTCCTGGCTATTCGCTCAGAAGTCACTCCTGGCAGGCACGGGGGACCATATGGGGAACGGGGGGATGGAACCGTGGTCCGTCCTAGGTTAGCACAGGCACCTTACCTCCAGCACCACCGCCTGGCCCCTAAAATTTATCTTTTGAAGGGCAAAGAAGTAATAGATATTGCAATAGTTTGTGGCCCAATTCAGCTTAGCAATAATTATGTTGGATATAATTGTTCTAAAAGCTTTAGAAAATTCTAACCCACTGATGGATAGAAAATTGTGGAATTATTCCAGTCTCTTTCACTGCAATAGTACAACTTTTGAATAAAATGCATATGAATGACTTATAGATACAAGGTCATCACTTTGTGACCGATCTTTGTTAATAATGAATCCCAACTAACAGCCAAGTCTGCAATTATTTCTAATATCTAAATAAAAGGCATTTGGGAAGAGTCACCAATACAGAATGCTCTCATATGTGGCATATAAGAAACACAGCAAGGGAATAACAAGTGGTCAAAGACAACAAAACTGAACTTACTGTATTTGGCAGGGGAGATTGGTTGTGGGGGTTTCACTGAGACAATGGTGAAAGAATTGGTGTCTTTGGTAGAAAGTCTAGGGATAAAATTGTTGCATGCAAGAAACCCTATCACTAACAGTATTATAAATCTAAGAGACTAAAAGAAGGGGTATTTTGTGGGGGGGGGTTATGTTAATATTGCCACTGATTATTGTCTTTGAAGGTATGTACTTAATTTCCAAGTATATTCGGAAGAACACAGATAGTGTGGTGATCTTCTCTGGAGAAGGCTCAGATGAACTGACTCAGGGCTATATATATTTTCATAAGGTGAGCATTCTGAAATTAGCATTGGTGCTAGGTTCAGAAAAGTAGGAACTTGATGGTTTATCCCCCATGTTTTCAGTTTAGCAGTTACATTTGAATATCTTCTGAGGTGAATAAGGAAATCTAATGGGATCTGCTTTGTATTTCTTTTGGGGAGAAAGAAGTCTTAAGTCTCAAATAAACTTCATTTTTTAAAGCTAGTTAAGTAGGAGAATCACATTTATGATGATTTTTACCTCTGTGCCCACTTTCATTCTACCATTGACAGTTCTGATATGAGGGAAGGCATGTTTAATAAAGCATTAACTCCCTCCCCTAAATTTTCTTTCTTTAAAACTTTTTCTGTGTCAAAAAGAAAGCTTTTGGTGTTTATATAAGTTCATTTATTTCTCAAATAGGCTCCTTCTCCAGAAAAGGCTGAGGAGGAGAGTGAGAGACTTCTGAAAGAACTCTACCTGTTTGATGTTCTCCGTGCCGACCGGACTACTGCTGCCCATGGGTAACTCAGTAGTTTAAGATACCATTATAAAAATAAGCTCAAACAAACAAGAAGATATTCATTAAGAACTACTTTGGGGAGGAGGTGTATTTTGGGGATGATACTCAGGTGTACTTAGGGCTAACTCCTGGCTTGGCTGGCTGTGCTGAGGGACTTTATGTGGTGCTGTAGATCTAGCCAGGTCAGTTGCATGCAAAGTTAGAGCCTTACCTTTTGTACTATTTCTCTGGAGATGATATTTTTTAATTTGCATTTGGCTATATGTTGCAATGACATCTTTTAGAGTAAAGTGAAACTATGTGTTAACTTAGTCTGTAGGACACAGGCTGAATTTAGAGAACGCTTGTTCTGGTGAGAGGAGCACTGCATCATTTGTGTTAGATGGAGTTCTCAGACTTCTTCCCACTTCAAAACTGAGTCCTTTGGGGCCCGGAGATAGCATGGAGGTAAGGCATTTGCTTTCCATGCAAAAGGTCATCGGTTGGAATCCCGGTGCCCCATATGGTCCCCCGTGCCTGCCAGGAGCAATTTCTGAGCATGGAGCCAGGAGTAACCCCTGAGCACTGCCGGGTGTGACCCAAAAACCACAAAAAAAAACAAAAAAACAAAAAAAACAAAAAAAACTGAGTCCTTTTTAAAAGAAGTTCAGATGTTCCACCTCCATGAACAAGTGTTAAGATGTGATGGTATCTTTCTGGGGTTGTGGGTTAAACAGTTTCAGTTACATTTTAGAAACCAAGTTTATTACTTCTTGTTGGTTGGTTTTTAGCTAGTCATTTTGAAGAATGGGGAACTTAAAGACAAAAAAGACCACATTATGTGTTTTAGTTTCTTTTTTTATCTCTCAGATTAGAAAAAACTATGAGGTCTGGGAATGATCTGAATCTGCTTGTCTAAAACAGAGTCTCCAGGACACTGGAAATATTTTTTGTGGCCTTTGATTAATCATTTATTTATATTCAGTATTGCATCTAAATTAGTAATTAGTAGTATAATTTTGACTTACCATTACAATTAATCCAAGAGATGATCTCTACTAGAGAAAAAAACAGAATTAGAAAAATGGAACCAAGGTAACTTTTTAAATAATGATCAGATCCCTCATGATACTTAACTTCTGCTTTTTTGAGGTATGCATTTGAATGTCCATAGAAGAAAAGTGAAAGAAATTATTCTAATTTGATCCCTAGATAATCCAGAATACCTTGATTGAGGCATTTGTATTCATTTCTGAGTATAGGACAGTCAGGAGGATTGTGAAAAACAACTTTAGAATTTTAACTTAGAGTCTGGTGAATTGCTTGCAGACTCTACTTGCTTGTGGACACCATAATCTGACAGGCACTAAGTATCCTTTTTGATTTAGATTTTATGCTTTTCTCACTAAGCCTTGAATTGAGAGTTCCATTCCTGGATCATCGATTTTCTTCCTATTACTTGTCTTTGCCACCAGAAATAAGAATTCCCAAGGTAGGTGCATCCATTTGAAAGGAAAGTAAAGTTATTGTTACTGGTCACATTGGGAATTTTTTTTTTTTTTTTTTTTTTT